>JAASGK010000335.1:0-27874 GCA_023334195.1 Globisporangium emineosum
GAGAGAGAGAGAGAGAGAGAGAGAGAGAGAGAGAGAGAGAGAGAGAGGATCACTATGGCATCGAAGCGAAAAGATGCTGGAGGTGATCGTGAAGAAAAGAAAACCCCAATGTACGTAGCAAAAAACAGTCGAACCAAACCCCCACAATACACAAATCACACACATTTGCTGCTGTGAATTTTGGCAACGCATTGATCCCTTCTCTCTGCGGTCTCAAGACTCGACTCTATAAATTGACCCCAAGGGCAGACAACGAGGCGACTGCACAGACTCATCTGGACCTCGAGCGTGCGCAGAGGCTGCCAGAGCAAATGGGGCTAGTGGGGTCGAAGGACGAGAGCAGCTGCGACCTGAGCGAGGAGCAGATCGAAGAGATCCGCATGCTCACCTCGCGTGCGTCTCATCAGCGGTGGTTAATCAAGTGGTGGCCCTATCATAGGTACACGTTCAACTGAAATGTTTGTGTGTGTGTGACTGGCTCAATAGTGCCCGTGAAGGAGATCCAGCGCATTCGACGAAAGTATCGGTTGATTGTGCAGCACAAAGACATGACGAAAGAGGAATTCTACGCGCTGCCAGGTATTAAAACTATGAAATTGTTGTCACCTCTCTATGAACAGATAGATTTCTGAGCTGTGTATTGACTTGGGCGTAGCGATCGCTGTGAACCCGCTCCGCGATCGCTTGTTCCAGAACTTTGAGCTCTCGGATGAGAACACTATCCCGTTCGCAGTGCGAGCTCATTTTCCAATGCGTCCAAAATTACCATTGACACTTGAGTTGGAGTTGCTCACCACTTTTCCCATCCAATTGGATTCAATTGTGCATCAGGAGTTCGCGAAGTTTGTGTCGACTTTCAGCTACCACAGCTCCCAAGAGACCAAGCGGCGAGGTACCGTATATGCTCACCTGAGCCTGCATAATTAAGAGTTGCATTTGAACAGCTCGGATTATTCTGACGATCTTGACTCTCTCTCTCAATAGAGGCATTTCGCATCCACGATTTCGACGGTGACGGCAAGATTTCGCGCGCGGACCTGCGGCTGTACCTGGAGATCGTCTACCCCCAGAGGGTGGAGAGAGAGGACGATGCTGCAGCAGCGGAGCTTGAGGGCGCTGAGACGAACCGACACGAGGTGCGTCTGACTGCTTTTTGGCTGGTAAGCACAGCTGCCGAAAGGGTTTAAATTGAACTAGCCTGTCTTGTTGGAATTCACGCACAGGTGCTGGAGCTACTGGTCTCGCGGATTATGGAGGAAGCGTCGTCCGATCCAGCCATGGAGGTGCTCTTGTACGACGATTTCGTCAAGGTATGACCTCCTGAACAATACACTGGGTAGCTCATGTCATGCTACTCGAAGAGCTCAGAAGTTGGTGGTCGGTGGTGTTTTGAGTGCAGGTCATCCAGTCCACGGACTTTGAGAGCCGACTCGTCATTCCTTTTTGAACCGCTGCAGTAGCGAAAGACTGGCTGACAGAACAAATTACAGACTGAAACAAATTCCACACCTCACGCTCCTAGTACAATCACTGTTCCTTGTTCCCGTCGATTCTTCCATACGACTCTTTCGCTTCTCTCGGCTGCGCTTTTGGATCTCGACCCGGTTCGCGCGGCTCTCCACGCCGATGCCCCGCAGTCGCTGCACGTACTCGCGGTACTTGTCGCCGACTGGATTCTCGCGCGCGTGGACATTCGTAAGCGCGAGACAGGCGCGGAAGATCGTGTCGTAGTGTTTCGACGACCAACGGTATCTGTCCGAGCAGACGGCCCAGAGCGTGCACAGCCGGCTCGGTCGCTCGCGATCGCGCGGTTCTGCTGCTCTTCTGTGCATGTGAGTGGACGACCACTCGGCGGCTCTTTGAGCGGATGCACCACGCGCACCGCCTCATCCGCCAGCCCCTCGTAGCTCTTGTCTGCTAGTACGGCCCATTGACTCGGGTATGCTTCTGCGAGAGGCCCGTCAACACCCAGAAGCAGCTCCTCATTGGAGGGCGACTTGTGCAGGTTGACCTCGTGGAAGTCCAGGTTCTTGCGAAAGATGCCCGCGTCCGCCTCGCTGCCTGGAAAGTGCGGCGTGCAGTTGATCGCCAGCCCGATGAGGAGCACCGACACCTCGACCTTGAACTCGTGGAACTTGTGCTTCGTGCTGTAGAGCGGCGCGCGGTCCGCTTGGGTGCCTGAGGGCGTGTTCGTATGCTGGAACGTCATCCCCGTGGCGTATCGCGCGCTCGGATGATGCGAGAACGCGTTCCCCGAGCACACGACCCGGGCCATGGGCAACTGGCTCGCCATGGCGTCCACGTAGATGTCGTAGAGGTGTGGTGCGAGGATCGCGAGTAGTTGAGAACCATCTTCTCGAACGTCGACGCCTTGAGCTTGAACACGTGCGCGACCGTGTCCCACCGGCCGCAGTGCTTGAGCGTCGTGAGCGTCATGAAGAGCACGTCCTTGCCGGAGACCTTGCACTTGTTGCCGCGGCCGATGTTCCAGTGCGAGACCACGAACGCGCTCACGTCCGACCAGATGCCGTCGATCTGCTCAAGCGAGAAGTTCGTGAGCTCCAGGACGCCGTCCGCACTGACGGTCTGGCTAAAAAGGTCCAGCACGGGGCTCAGCGACGCGGCGTCCTGCTCGTCCTCGTCATCCGAGTCCGCTGCATTGTTGGTGATGCTCTCGTAGCGCGCGCTTGGCCTGGCGCTCCTGGCCCTGTCGGAGCAGCGCCGCGAAGCCCAGTGTGGCCGCGCTCTGCGTCAGCGCAGCTGGGGCATTGGCTTCTTGTGCGTCATTATTGCCATTTTGAGATGTGAAGGCGGGGTGGCGACCCATGTTGCCTCTTATTTGGGCACCTGCGCAGTCTTTTCAGGCTGAGAGGCGCTATAATTAGGGATGACGGAGCAAAAGAGTTTAAAATCATTTTCAAAAAGCAGTTGGCAAAATTCATTTTTATTTTGCGAACAAATTTGTGGCTTTGAAAACGGTCAGCCCTAACCACTTTAACCCAGATGGATTTTCTGCACTGTTTTTACGAGCAACAATTGGCTAAAATTCCGTGCTCAAAAGCATTCTCTTTATTTGTACGCCTTTTTCGTTCATTTTGCTCCAAAAGGAGCACGTAAAAGGCTTAGCGCGACCGCACAGTTCCGCCACAGGGCGGAACTGTCTTCCTTTCCCAACAAACAACCAAACCGCTGATTCTGTGCTCTTTGTCACCCAAAGCAGTCGTTTCCGATACAAAAACAACAAACAAGCCGGGTCGAGTGAACAACCAAGAAGCAACACAAGCAAGCCAGCCCGCCACTTCCTCCGCAGTATCAACACACCACCATGCCGCACGACATGCGCTCGCGGAATGGCGGCGGCGACAGCGACGCGCACGTCGCGATCCCCATGGACGGCGGCGCGCCGCTGCTCAACGCCGAGTCGGCGGGTTACGACAAGCTCACGACGCCCAGCGGCGGCAGCGCGGACTCGCCCTCGGGATCTCATCACAGCAGCCACAGCAGCAGCCGCCATGCGCAGCAGCAGCAACAACAACAGCAGCAGCAGCAGGACAATGAGGAGACCACGAGCGACCTCATGCACGGCATCAACTCGTTCTGGGCGATCGTGTTCCCCGTGTGCGTGACCATGATCGTCGCCAGTGTCGTCGTCGTCAACTACCGAAACTCCAGCATCGAAGCGTCCATGCAGTGCGTTCATGTTATCGTTGTATTGCTTCTTGTATCGCGACGTATGAGGGTGGTGTATTGATGCTCTCTCTGTATATAGGACGTACCTGGTCTACGGCTCGTCCGAGTCGAACGGGGGCGGCGCACAGGAGTTGGGCATGTCGTTGGTGAACGCGCTCGTGATTATCGGCGCGATCGCGGTGCTGACGTTCGGCATGGCGCTGCTCTACAAGTACAACTGCATGAAGGTAGGCTCTTCAAATTACCACAACCCACCAAGCTCTTCTCATATCCCCAGGTTCTAACCTATTGTGCTTTATGAAAAAAAAATCAGTTCCTCGGCGGGTACATCATGTTTGCGTCGACGGCGATCCTGAGTTTCGTGGGCGGTCAGCTGGTGGACTCGATCGTGAACGACCAGTTTGGCTGGGCGATGGACTGGCCCACGTTCCTCTTCATCATGATCAACTTTGGCTTTGTCGGCGTGATCTCGATCTTCTACCAGAAAGGCACACCCAAGTTTGTCCAGAACGGCTACCTGGTGCTCGTCAGTGTCATCCTCGCGTGGGAGTTCTCCATGTGGCCAGAGGTGAGTGTATTATGCAAATCTTGATCGGATCTGCTCATATTACCATGGGAATACTAACTTGTTGTTTGTGTAAATGTGATGAAACCAAAATTGTGAAAATGCAGTGGACGACCATTATCTTCTGCTTCATGTTCGCCCTGTACGATCTTTGCGCTGTACTGACGCCGTGCGGTCCACTCAAGTGCCTGATTGGGCTGATCCAAGAGAAGCAAGCGCCGCTCCCAGGTCTGCTCTACGAAGCGGATGTGCGCGATGGAGTCACGAACCAGCCACGTCAGAACGCGAACGCAAATGCGACTGCCAGCGTGCCTGCCAGAAACAACAACAACAACTCCAGCAGCAACAACAACAGCACCAGCAGCACCAGCCGTCCTGCTGCGAGAAAGGAACCGCAGCGAAGCTCGTCGTCGACTGCGTCTGACTCGTCGCGTCCGTCCGGAAACCCTAACAGCAGCAGCGGCAGTGGCAACAACAACCGAACCCACCCACTGCGTCCGCTGCCTCCTGCACCAGCCGCGTCCATTCCTGACAACTTTAACCGCCCTCGCAACGTGCTCGAGTCGGATTTCACGACCTTTGAGTGCGAGACTTTGGAAGCGCTGATCGAGTTGCTGAGCCAGTTCTACCGAACATTCAGCCCTGAGGATGTGTGGAAGGCGCCACAGGTTGCCGAGAAGTTTTTCCCAACGCAAGACCGCCTTTGGCTCTTGATTTTCCACAAGTACCGCGTGTGCTCGTGCTCGATCGAGATGCCGTGCGCAGTCCAGGCGCGTCAGGATGCCAAGGCGCGCCGTGCTGCTGAAGACGATGAAGAAGGTGAGTCAATCAGCTTTTTTATTGAAATCAGAGAATGTTGGTGGGAGTTTCTGGGTGCTAACCTTTGTTTTTAACGTTTTGTTTTTGATTTTTTTATTCCTTGCAGACAAGACCATCAAGCTCGGTTTGGGTGATTTCATCTTCTACAGTGTGCTCGTTGGTCGTGCTGCGATCTACGATTTCTCGACGTTCACAGCGACCTTCGTGTGTATTGTGATGGTACGTCTGGCAAATAATCAAAGTTGCCATCCCCTCCCCCGAAGTTGTTTTGTACTGACTATCTATCTATTTGTCTTCTTCGTATAGGGTCTCGGAGGCACGCTGTTCCTGCTCGCTGTGCTCCATAAAGCTCTGCCAGCGCTGCCGATTTCGATTTTCCTGGCCACGTTCTTCTACTTCTGGACATACTATCTGTTTGTGGACTTTTGCGACTTCATGATGGTGCTCCCTGCTGCGGTCTAGGTTTCCACGATGGAACAAACTTGCGCGACCTCAACGGCGGAAGAGCTCCCTTGCTGCTTGCATCCATCCTCCGACAATTCAATTCCGAAGCGACTTCATCGTGCTTCATCGTGTACGTCAGCAGATTGGAAGTTTTGTCCGCAGATTATTTAGGCAGTTCAACTGATAAAAGCGAGCGAGGAAAGAAGAAGCCAGTAAGTGAGAGAAATAACAAAAGCAACTGTGTACATGTGGTTTTTTGTGTGAGAAAGGTGGCGGCTCTTTTTGCGGCTCATGTTGGTCGAAGTGTGCTTTTCTCTGAAAAGTGAATGAACTGAAATTTTTCGGTTCCTTGGCTCATTAAGTAAAATTCGGATAAAACTTGGGCTCATTTAGGTAATTATCTCAATCTCCCAGTTTTGTCGTTATCGGCATTGCATTTTTCTCTGCGCAATTGGAAGCCATAAGCTCTTGGGTGACCTCCTTCCTTCCTTCCTCCCCCTCTCTGTCTCTGTCTCTGTGGACGGCGCTCTCTGAACATCAGGCGATCGACCACCAGCAGCAGTAGCAGAGTAACTCGTCACAGTCCCTTCCCCCCTTGCGTGCTTCATTGCGGATCTGAGGAGCGCCGCCTGCTTGATCGAACGCCCACACCATGAACCGGATCCTGCAGAAATTCGTTGGTGACACGTCACCGTCTTCGTCTTCGCAGCGACGGACTGGGAACAATGCACCGCGCACGCCCGCGTCGACCGGCGGCATGAGCAACGGATCCAGCTGGGTGGGGAACCACTTTGGCGGCCAAGCGCAAGCGCCGAGCTACCCGTACCAACAGCAACCTCAGCAGGAGCAGTACTACGGCCAACAGCAGCCAGTGTCGGATGGAGGCGGCTACGGGTACCACAATCAGCAGTACCAGCAACACCAAGGGTACATGGCCACCAACAGCCAAGGGCACTATCTGGAGGAGATCCCGCTGTCGTCGCCGCAGTCGAATTCAAAGCCGAACGCGGCAACGCTCTTCGAAGACGCCAGCCATTCAAACCAGCAGCAGTCGTACTTTGGGTATGGGGTGTACGCTGGCCAACCACAGCCACCACAGCAGCAATACCAAGGAGCGTGTGAGCAGCAGTACCCCGCCGCCGCAGACTCGTTTTTCCAGAGCTCGCATGGTGCGTCCAGTGAAAGCAGTCCGGCGCTGTCGCGATCTGCATCCGCGGATCTCTTCGCGCAGCCTCCGCGTTCGACGACGAGCTCGCACAGTGCAGGAGGCTTCAACCACTTCCACGAGACGGTGGCTGACCCGTCCGCTTCAACGACCAGTGCGTCGCTGGCGTTTGCAACAACTACGCCAACAAAAGCAAGCTCGCACAATGGCTTCGATCAGCAGTACAGCCAGCAGCAAGCCTCAGCGTCACTGTCACGCTCCGTATCGGGAACTGCATCGGACCTGTTTGCGAACCCGCCTCCGTCAACGACGCCTTCGTTTGACGGCTTCGACCAGCAGTATCAGCAGTTTGGCGAGAACAGCAGCAGCGCTGCTGTGTTTGGAGCTGCGGAGGCGTCTTCCAGACCATCAAGTGCGGATCTGTTTGCGAATGCTACTCCAGTGGCAGCGGCAACTTCAAGTTTCTATGATGGGTTTGCGCAGCAGCAGCAGAGCGACCCCAACGACGGATGGGGCTCTGCTACAAGTGAAGACCTGTTTGTAAGTGCGGCTCCGGGTGGTGCGATCGAGTCATCGACTCCGAGCCCCTTTAACGGCTTTAGCCAGCAGCACCAGCAGACTCAAGATGATTATTATACGACCTCGGCAGCAGCACCAATCTCAGCAGGAGAAGAGAGTGTGAACCCGTTTGCAAGTTCCGGAGCGAGCGCTGCTGATCCGTTTGCAAACCCGCCGGGGTCCGCCACGAACTCCTCCCACCACAACAACGGGTTCTCTCAGCAGAGTGACGCTGCATTTGCCGAAAGCGCGGATCCTTTTGCGAGCTCTGCCCACTCGTTTGCACACTCAGACAACGGTTTTGAGCAGCAGCACCAGCAGCAGAGCGATGCTGCGTTTGAAAGCGCTGTTCCATTTGCGAGTTCTGCCCACTCGCTCGCAAGCTCAAACAATGGGTTTGAGCAGCAGCAATACCAGCAAGAGCAACAACAGCAACAATACTACGATTACAACAACCAGGAGGCAAGTCCGTTCGTGAACTCGACTTCGTCAGCGTCCGACTACCACCACGCTGACCCTTTCGCTTCGCAGCAATCAGAATTCGGGTATGCAAACTATTTCCAGAGTGAACAGGTTGATCCGTTTGCCCAGCAACCCCACTCGTCGGATTTTGGCGGATACCAAGGCCAAACCCCGCATGATGCTGAGCCATTTGCCCACCAACCGCAGTTATCGGCATTTGGAGAGTACCAAGTGCAAGCCCACAATACTCCTGCTGCTCCTGTCACGCTGAGCCCAACGCAAGTGAACGATTTCTTTTCGGAAACCTCTCCAAACGCAAACAACCTCTTCTCCAGCGAGTCGGCAGAGGCGGTGGCAATAGCAGCAGATTCGCCTTTCAAGTCGCCTCAGCCATCGCCAATCACTCCGACGAAAGCCGAGGAGGGACACCAGAATGGTCTCAGTTTTTCTCCAGGAAAACCAATTTCAAGCAGTGAACCGACTTTCGAGCCGGTAGCAATACCGACCACACCAGTAGCAGCAACGCCGACCAAAGAGAACAGTAGCATCACCAGCAGCAGCAAGTCCACGAAGGAGGAGACGGACCCGGTCACTGCCGATGAAAATGACCCCGTGGTGGAAGAAATCACGCTCAAGCTGAAGAAGAGCACACTCGACGACTCGCACAAGCTGGTGGAGATGTACAAGCACATGGCGGAGCGCCTCGAGGGGGAGAAGAACGAGCTACTCAAGGTGCTCGCGGACCAGGCCGACCAATTTTACCAGATGCAAGAGTACATTGCGTCGCTGGAGCAAGAGCTCGAGGCGCACCGGTCCAATGGGAAGAAGGCGAATCAGTAAGTGGTTAGATATGAAAGGAGCAACAATGCAGAGTAAATGGGTGGACGTCATTTTTTCCCCGGATTTGTTTAGCTTGCTGTCCAACTTTTGGTGAATTTGGAGAGAGTTCAACGCTATAAGAGTGCTCCGTGATCGTCTCGAAATTCAACTGACTGACTGACTGACTGAAGTGTTTCTCTCAGCGTGAATGAGCAAACCCAAAGCAGAATGGAGCACGGAAGCACTCGCGATGTCAGTCAATGGCAGCATGAACCCCGCTCCATACATTGATCTTTCTTCCAAACCAATTTCATGAGTTGATTCGTTTCACAATCATCTCAGCTCGCTGGCAGCAGACTGCACGTTCCTTCGAGGCAGCCGAGGTTTGTTGAAAATAGCTGCTGGCGGGGCAAAATAGATCCCCTCCACTGCTTTGGTCATCCATCGAGAGAGGAAGACAAGCAGAGCCCCAAGAGACAACTTACTCGCTCTTGCTGTGTTTGGTTGCTCAGGACGACGCTCAATTTGCTGCGATTGATTGTTAGAATGGAAGTGGCGAAGTGATAGCAGACCCAAGGCGAGAGAGACCACGACAACCCAGTTACAATACAAGCAAAGAGTGTGGAGAATGGCGCATCAGTATCACTCGACCACCGTGGGCGTAGCTGCCCACAGCAGCAGCAGCTCCAACGCTTTCCAGATGCCGTCCTACACTTCTCACACATCCCGAGGTCCAGGTGCAAGCTCCCCAGGCCGGTCGAAGAGGATTCAACAACAGCAGCAGCAGCAACAGTTCTTTGGCGATTTCTCCGCGTCCGCCTCACCAGGAAAGCCGCCACGAATGCCAACCAACAAGGCATCCAGCCAGTTCGACAGCGACCAGAGCCTGCTCGAGATGCTCAGCTCGACCGTCGCGTGCCTCAAGCAGAAACGCATGGACCTCGAGGCGCTCGGGTGCCTCGAGCAGAGCTTGTGGCTCAAGCGGCGCATGTTTGGCGTTGACAACTCGGTCGTGCAGCGCGCGCTGAACGAGGTCGTGCTCAGCTACAACTCGGTCGCGATGCAATACCTGGCGCAGGCGCAGTTCGACCAGTGCCTCGCGATGCTGCGCAAGGCGGAGGCGATCACGGCGCCGGGGAATTTCAAGAAGTGCCAATCGCTGCAGATCCTCACGTTCAACAACATCGGCTGCTGCTACCGGAAGCTGGGGAAGCTCAAGTCCGCGCTAAAGTACCTGAAAGAGGCCGCGCAGATCGGTTCAACATGTGCGCATGTGAAAAATCTGTCGATCACACACTTGAACTTGTGCGCGATCCAGTCCCAGCTGGGGCGGCATGACCTCGCGCTCGAGCACGCGCAGGCCGCGATTTTCCACACTCAGGAAGAGCTCGTGAGTATGGAAGCGGCAGGGGCCCAGAGTAATGGAAGTGGCTCCCGCGACGAAGACGGAGAGGATGGTGGTGACGGCTCGCTGGACGTGCTGGACGCCAAGTCCCGCGAAGAAAAGATCATTTCGCTCGCGGTCGCGTACCACAACCTGGCTGTCGAGCTCGAGTTCAACGGCCGAGGCGAGGCGAGTCTCCAGTGGTATAAAAAGGCGCTGCAGCTCGTGTGGAAATACCGGGACTCGAATGCTGCTTTGTGCGTGTCGTTCAAGAAGATCTTCATGGACGCGAAGAAGAAGCTCGAGATGCAGCGCACTGGTGGTGCAAATGGTAATAGCAACACTGTGGACCGAAGTTTGAATCGACCAGGTTCCAGTCATGGCAGAGCGTCGCAACACACTACGACCAATTCCGTATCGTCTCGCTCTTCAAACGCGTTCAGTGGCGGCGACAGGAGGAAACCGATCGCTCGACCAAAGTCTGCGCACTATCAATCGTCTCGAAGTGGAGGCGGAGGCGCAATTGCACCAGCAGCGAGCGATCTCTCGTACAGTGCGAACGTTGCGTCGCAGTGCTATAAGCCCACGAAGCCCTCATCAGCAGGGCTCCAGTACGCGTCTCCACCGAAAGCTGCAAGTCAGTCGCGACGAGGCAGTGGTGTCCAGTCAAGAGCATCGGCTCCACGCCCGTCAAGTTCAGCTACTCGTCAGAGACCACTGTCAGCGTCTGCAGCGAGGCCATCAAGTGCAAGGCACGGTGCTGCTGGTGCTGCTGCTGGGGAGTTTGACCTGGGGCCGAGCATCGAAGCACACTGGGAGAAGCTCGAGAAAGAGTTCTCGATTGAGAATTCCACCAACAGCAGCG
This sequence comes from Globisporangium emineosum, assembly GCA_023334195.1. NCBI lineage: Eukaryota > Oomycota > Peronosporomycetes > Pythiales > Pythiaceae > Globisporangium > Globisporangium emineosum. The sequence goes on from JAASGK010000335.1 coordinate 10,772, forward strand.
ACAACAATGCAACAGCGCGAAACAACACTAGTTCCCAGCAGCATTCTCGAGCAGCGGCAACTACGAAGCGCCCGCAAAGTGCGCGACCAACGCGCTCGTCTCAGCAGCAGCGTCCAAGTCTGAACCAATTTGGTGATCTTGGCCTTAATGGCGACGAAGATGGCGATGGTGACTACGGTGTCCTTGACGACGACGAGCCGAGCGAGAACGAGGAGGACCTGGAATACGCAGACTGCGAGCAAAGCGACGATTTCGCTGATCTCTTGCTCCGCCACGACGAAAAGCAGGACTGCAATGGGCAGAAAATGCGATTTAATGCAGAAACCCAAGACTCTGTGGACACTCCTCAGCATATCCAGCAGCAGCAGCAGCTTCCAGGTCGAGGGCACCGCCACCGCCAGGTGCTGGACGAGGCTCGGAGGAAGCCAACCGCTTTTGAACCCGAGAACGAAGGCGACGAAGACGACGAAACAACCAGCAGCACCTCTGCATATGGCGACGGAGAAGAGGAGAGCGAGTTGCCAGACCAGCGGGTGAGCCACATGGAGTACTTGCGGCGGATGAAGCGGTTGGCAGAGAACATCAAGGACGACCTGACTGGCAACACACACACAGTGCCGGTGGTGGGTAAACCTGGCGCAGGGTCGTCGTCCACCCAGAAGCGAAAGATGCCGCCGCGTCCGGTTTCAACCACGGCACAAAACGCAAATGCGAGAGAACATGCGATCCCAGATGCAACTACAGAAACACGAAGAGGGTCGACGAGCAAAGTCCGCGAGCGCCTTGAACGCGTTCGAAGCGAGTCTTGTAACAATTTACCCACGTTTGACGACCCAAATCATGAACTGGACGGCTCGTTGGATGACGATGTTGCTGCTGTTGCTGATGGTGATATGGGGAAACTTGTCGGGGATAGCAGTCTCAGTGCGAAACGGGAAGAGTTTGTCGAGGTTATTGAGGACAGCACTGTCCTCTATCCAACAGAGCAGGGGATCAGCGCCGCAGAGCAATACCTGATCCAATCGGTAGCAGCAAAGCACATCCAGGCGTTCTTGCGTGGGGAACGAGCGCGTGCGGAAGCTCGAAAGCGTCGGCAGGTAAGCAAGAGGCGACGTCTTAGGGGAAAAAACAGGAACTCGCTGTGTTAACGCTAACATATGAACTAATCGCCCATGTTTATTAGCAACTTCGAGAGAACCAAGCAACACTCCAGATCCAGATGCAAGCCAAGCAATTCGTGCAGCACGCAAAGGACCAGCGCCTGGAACACGAGACAGAGCTGTTGGCGCAGGCGCAGCAACTGGAGATTGAGAATCTGGCGGCGAGTGCGATTCAGCAGCTCTACAGACAAAAATTCTTCCCAAGTGACGACAGTAGCCTTTCGCAGCAGCCATTGTCGCCAGTACCATCAAGACGGCAAAGCGAGCCAAGGGCTACCATCAGTGAGCAGCAAGCTCCTGATCCAAGCCGACGACGCGACTCGGCTGCGGTTGTCATCCAAGCCACGATGAAAGGGTTCTTTACGCGCGAGCTAGTGACGGAGCACCGTGCAGCACAGCTGAGTCGACAGTACGTCGAGCGCAAGCACATGGAGGTCACGCTTGACCTTGCGGTAAGGAAGACTAGGACGTACGGGGTGATCTTGTCATTTGGTAGCATGCTCACTCCAACACTTGCCAATTGCAGATGGCGAGGGAGCAAGCGTTCTTGGAGCAGCTGAGCGCGACAAAGATCCAGGCGCTCGTACGCGGCCGACAGAGTCGATTCCTCTTTGAAGCCACGAAGATCGGGCTGAACGTCGCAGCTGCGAGGATCCAAGGCTCCTTTCGATCGCACCACCGACATTTACAGAGCTCTACTGGCATTGGTGTGCGAAGCGTGGCCGCGCGATCGATCCAGCAGTTGGTGCGATCGTACCTGTACAGGCAGAGCAACTTGCACCGAACCATCATCAGCGGAGAGCTGAGCGAGGTGCAGTACATCGCTGCAACGAGCCTCCAGAGGTTCTGGCGCCAGGCAGCGGCACGACGGGAGCTGCTGCTGGAGGAACTGGAGGCGGCGACGTGCATCCAAGCGCTCGGTCGCGGTCACTTGGCGAGGAAATCGTTCCAGTCGCTTCGAGAGTCGTCTTCGCAGGTTGGGCTCTCCAAACCCGTACGTAGTTTCACTAACAATGTGATTGTCGCGCTGGCATGAGCTATTGAGCTGACTTTTGGATTTCTTCATGTCTACATGATTACCAATAACAGTTGTCTGCATTCTCGATCTCCGCAGTCGCTGCGGATCTCCCTGAAGAGCAAGAACAAGTTGAAATGGTTGGGGAAATTGGTTCGAGCCGAACACAAGCTGTCAACCTGAGCTTCCTACCAGCTGCAGTGCGCGAGATGTACCTGGAATTCGTGAACTTGCCATCGTACCCGGAAGCGCGTGCTGTTGCTGATCAACAGCACAAGGCGAATGGGGATACCGAGAGACAGGAAGTGGCAGACTTGGGGCTGGCGTTTGAGGATCTGGTGCTCGAGCTGGAGACCTGCGGGGACGTCGCGACCGCGTGCTTTGCGCTCAACGCGCTGCGGATGCTCGTGCTCCTTGATACTACGGAGAAGCAGCACCTGACGCTCACGAACGCGATCAAAGTGGCTCGCGTGGTCGACCAGCGGATACAGGACCAGGAGATCTGGACCCACGACGTGCAGCAGGCGAGTCTCTGGCTCCTGGACGCGTTCCATGACTTGCTGTTAGCGGGCATTTAGAAGAATGGAGCGATAGAAAAGAACAAGGAACGTGCTGGACAACGCGACTCATTAACGAACGCTACGAATGCATGCACAAAAGCACCGTTAGCTCTCAACTTGCTCAGTCGTACCGTACTCACTAGAGGCACCTACTACTTACTGTATCTACAAGGACTTGAGCTGTCCCATGAGGTCTTCCAGACTCACTTCCACGTCAGCGACCGAGGCTTCTTCAGTCTCGATGGATGACGAAACCGTCGCCGAGGACGTCTGCTGGTACGCGAACGAGAGCCCCGACGCGAGCTTCGTCTCCGATCCTGCGTGGTTGTCAAAGCCCGAAGAAGCCACGGCTTTGCCACTCGCGCCGCTGCCGCTTTCGGATGGCTCGCCGAGCTCAATGCCCCACTCGTTCTCCTCGTGCTCCACGGGCACGTTCTCCTTGCCGTCGTGGCCGAGCGCAGCCCACACCATCGGCTTCCAGCCAGCGTGCGCTGGCGCTGCCTGTTGGAGACGGCAGTGGTAGTTCGAGCACTCCGGGTTCGGGCGCATGACGTCCGAAGGGAAGAAGTCTTTCATGGCGCTGTACCCCAAGTAGTACGAGACCTGGCCAAAGCCGAGTAGATACTTGAGCACGTTCTGCACGAGCAGCGCAGCGACGAGCCCCATGGTCGTCGGCAGCGACGCCGCGCACACGCCCTCGCGCTTGAGCGTCGACTCGTCGATGCCGCTCGCGACAATGAGCGGCGGCAAACACTCGAAGCACGCCGTGCGACCGGGCAGCAAAAACTGGATGTGGCCCGAGACCGCGTCCTCCGACACGCCCGACTCCATCCACTCCTGGTTCAGCTCGTTGCACGCCTGGTTGAGCGTCGTGCGCGCCGCGTAGTTGTCCACGCAGCTGAGCACCAGGTCGATCTTAGACTTGCCGTCCACGCCGCCGTGCTGGATGCGGTCCAGGAGCTGCTCAAAGTTCTGCGTCGTCGTGATGTCCATCGTGTACTCCTCAAAGATCACGTCCGGGTTGATGCCTATATTGCCATTCGCATACACACACAAATAGAGCATGTTAGTTCATAAGACTCATAACGTTAAGCACGTGTAGCATTACGAACAAACAACACATCGCACGTACTCTGCAGGGTCTGCTTGGCCGCGGCGGTCTTGGTCATGCCTGCCTGCTCGGGGCGGAAGAAGAGGCGGTTCATGTTGGCGATCTCGACCGTGTCGTAGTCGTACATGATGAGCTTGCCGATGCCGCAGCGCGTGAGCATCTCGGCCGCGACCGAGCCGATGCCGCCGAGCCCGACGATCAGCACCGAGAGCCCGCGGATGCTCTCGTAGTTGTCGACGATGCCCATGCGCTTGAGCGCCATGAGCCGCGAGTACGGGTTGCTGTCCACGACCTCGGCGCTCATCTGCTTCGCGTGGCCCTGGGCCGCGTTCTCGCGCTCGATCTGCTGCTGCAGATGCGCCTTCTCCTGCATGAGCGCCGCGATGCGCTTGTCCATGTCGCGCAGCTCGTCCGTCAGCGTCGGCGCCATCTCGACTCTCTTGTTCTCTCTTTGGGTAACGAGGTAATGAGGTAATGAGGTGGACCAAGTCAAAGCCTGCTTGCGTGGCACGCGTACTGCCTATAGCATAATATAAGAACAATCTGAAGGAGTTACCGTTTGTATCACAATATATATATTTTATTCACACTCTTCAAATAGCATTTGTATCGGAAAAGGTGTGAATCGCACTTTTTTTCTTTTTTTTGAAAATATAAATATTTTTGTGCAAGAATTTGACTATTTGTGTATATATTTTCTTTGAATGGGTGCATATATTACTATTTCTACGGTAAGTTAAACCTATTTTAGGATTATTACCGGATATTATCTTTACAAATAAGTCAAATACCTATTTTAGTTTTTCGCCTAACGTATGTTGGCCACCTTAAAATCTTGCCCATCCTTTCCTTTCGAACAATTTGATTGATTTGAAAAGCTCAAGAGTTTTCCAAATCCAAATCTTGTGGTGAGCTTGGGCTGTTGGTTATGTGGGCTATGAGCCCATAACCAACAGCTATGAGTGTGCTGCAAGAGCTTCTCGTCTTAAACACCTATCTATGATAATGACACTAGCCTCACTCCATTCGAGACCGCATTTGGTTTCTTTACACTTCGTTTGCGCTCCATCAATGGCTTCCATCTGGGATCACTTCCCACACATCCCCCATCGCACTTCATCTTCATCTTCACCTTCGCTTCGCTCTCTCTCCCTCTTTGAAAAAAAGTTCGATCTCATGACCATCAGCGCCTGGAGAAGCGGCCGCTGTTCTTGAGGTAGTTGAGCACGATTGGCCGCAAGATCGTCGAGTACGTGTGGCGCAGGCGGTAGAGGATCGGCAGCACCTTGCGCTGGATGTGCGACTCGACCACGTCCAGGTACTCGAGCGTGCGCTTGCGCGTCGGGATCATGCCGTTCATCTCGTCCGGCTGCTGCTCCAGCAAATAAATTATCTTCTTGAGGTTCGCGAGGAAGTCCCCCAGGTTGTTCGACTCGTGGCGGCGCAAACTCGCAGAGTGCTGGATCACCGTGTTCACGCGGCAAAGCTCCCGGAACACGAGCGCCACCTCGTCGCGGTACTTGGCTTTCATGATGCGCAGTTTCCGGAAATACCGCTCGTCGCGGGACGAACCGTCCACGGAGCTGGATCCCGAGCGAGGCGAGCGCGCAGTGGCCGATGACGACCCCGAAGCCGATGTCGACGTGCGATGGAAGTGGTGGCGGTGATGGTTGTGACTGTGGCGAGTTGATCTTCTTCTACTCGAAGATCGGCGGTGGTGGCTGCTTAAGCTGGACGATGAGCGCGTACTGTGGGGACAATGCGAGCCTGCCGGATGGGCAAGCAAGTCCTGTTGTTGACGCTGCTCGAGCTGTTCCTGTGCGGTCCCGAGTCGAGGGGTAGGAGCGATCTCGTGGTGCGATGGCTGCCGGCGAAGTGACTGGATTCGTCGCTCCAGCTTGTGCAGATACTGGATCTACAAACACACGAGAAAGCAACACATGTGCATATTAGAACTGATATCGAACAGGGGGACAAAATGAAAAGGAACTGCATGCAGGCTATTAGAAATATACCTGATTCTCGCTTTTCCTCCACACAAACGACTCGTATCGCGCAGCGCACATGCGCAAATGGCGCGTGTTGTTTTGACCCGTAATGCGTTGCAGTTCCTCCAGCCTGCCATCACAAGAGCACAAAAAGATCAATACAAACTTTTGAATCTTCCACCCCTCGATGAACTCTGCTGCCCTATCATCCACCCTCAACGTACATGGCATGGACCAGTTCGTCACGAATCTCGCGCGGTATTGTTCGTCGCCAGAGTCGGTCTGGTCGTGCTCTTGTCGACTCCCGCCGCTCGTGATGCTCGTCGTTGTCGCTACCGCCGTTCATATCCACATTCTGACCGCGCGTAATATCGCTGCTATCCATCACCAGGTGGTTCGTGGGGCTTCCGACTCCGCGCTCAGAGCCACTACTACTGCTGCTGCTCATGGGTTCTGCGCCGCTCAGCACACTCATCGCCGCGGCTGCGACGTCGTCGTCGGGGCAGCTCACACCGGACGCAGATACGCGTACCACCGTCATATTCACGCTCGTCGACGACGCGATCGGAGATGTCGATGACGTCGCGGTCACCGATGACGCGGTCGCGCCAGCAGCTACAGAGGAAACGTCCACCGCGGACGCGACGACCGTGGCGCCACCGCCCCCGGGACCGGGGACGACGCCGGGGTTCACGCCCGCGCTGGCGGACGTCGCGGCCACAGTGGACGCACTCGCGCTGGTGCCCTCGGAGGCCTCCATGACTCGAATTTCCTAATCTAATCTAATCGGCTGCTTGTCGCTCACGCGCTTCCTTTTGGTTGGGGCTGCTTGCTTTTGCTTGTTCTTCTCACGTCTTTTTTTTTCGCGCTATCGTAACAACACATTACATCTACGCAATATTTTTTACGAAGAAGGCAAAAAGAGGAGCGAGAAGGGGAAAGAAGTGCGGGATGCGTAAACACGTAATTACGCGTTCGATTTTCTGTTTTTACGACAAGCAACGTTTTGGTTTGTGATTTGCAATCACCTCGCTTTATCTGATTTGTTTACAGTGACAATGAAGCGAAAAAGATTAATAACCCACAACTGGCCTGCCTTTAACGACATTAGGATTTCGAACATTTCCCATGGCACTAAATCATGCGTGTTTTGTGTCATGACACTATTCCGAAGTTGCCTTCTTTCTTTTGGATTGCACTTCTAAAAAATGGCTCACAAAAAACTGAAAAGCATTCAGTGCGGAACGCGGACAGGCATGACTGACGCAGCTCGCCATGACGACGATGGCAGTGGCGTGACGCGGGAAGAAGATGTGTCGTCACTGTATGCGCCAGCTGTTGCTGCTGCTGTAGACGAGCAAGTCGCTGACGCAGCAATCACTGACGCACAAGCGGCGCCTGTTAATTCCCTGCAGCACGCAGTCATTGAAGAATCGCCAACTGCAACAGCAGACGAAGATCGCGCGCATGATGATTTCCTCGACGTGGTCGTCACCAGCGCAGACGCTTTCGACGCCACCAACAACAGCGGCAGTGGTAGCTCCGCTGGTGTGGTCGCATCGGCGATCTCCGCGTCGTCGTCGCTGCTACTGGGCTCACAGGAGCATGTGGTGGAGCTCGTCGTCACGAGAGGCTCGGGGTCGTACTGCATTCGACGATCGCTCTCTGAGCTGCTCGCAATGCTGCAGCTCCCAGATCCGACAGGGAACGTCGTGTTGCCAGTGTCGGAGATCCCGGAGTTCCCAGCAAAACAGAGCCAAAACGATGCGCTGATCGCGAAATGGTGTGGAGACATGACTCAGTTCCTTGTAGGTAAGACACGAATGATGCGTGGCTTTGAGGGAGCTGTCCGAATGCCATCATTGCATGCTAAGCGTGCGGTTTAATTGTGTGAAAAGGTCAATCGAGCGAGTTGCGCTGTGCACCAAAGTGGATCGAGTTCATTGAGGAGTCGAGCCAGGGGAAAGGAAGTCGCGCACATATGACAGCGATCGAGTTCATCTTGCAGCCATTCCAGTACGAAAAGGTAAGTCTTTGTGCCTTTTTCGCACAGGAGACAATGTGTTAAACGTCTAACCTTTTACTGTATTGGGTTACTATGAAACAGCTATATGTGCCTCGAGGTTCGTACAAGTGGATCTTACAGCAATATACGATGATGATCACAGCGTTGACAATTCTGTGCATTTTTGTTGTTGTAGGGTCCCGCCATGAGCTGGTTGTTCCTGTGAAGAAAGAAGCGCATTTTATCGTCTGGAAGTTCGATTTAGAAGAGCACGACATCGACTTTTCAGTCTCGTTCAACATCGCCCCACAGTGGGCTTTGCGGCAGCCGAGGGACGCTGGATTTGAAAATGACAAGACGCTCGTGCGTACAGTTCACGCTCGCACGCGGTACCTCGCGACGACAACTGGTCGCCCTGTCGAAGGTACATACATTATCGGACAATTGCGGACGGGAGGCAAGTGTTGCATCTTACACAATGATCCTTTGCTTGTGTATCCATCTCTATAGGGATGTACAAGTGTCCAGGAGAAGGGCGAGCCACTCTGGTGTGGGATAACTCGTACTCGAGACTGAGAGGGTACGTCAGTTGCAGTGAACACCTTGACTTATAGTTGACTGAAAATTGCTACCCATTGCTGTCAACAGGAAAAACATTATGTACCAGGTGCAAGTGGTGAGTGGAGAGATCATGGAATCTGCAACGGCAGCTGCAGACGCGCTGGACGAAGCGCTCAAGGCAAAGAAGAAAGAGCGCGACGACGCGATCGCAGCGGCCCTGTCGACTGCTCTGATTGTGAGTCCGCAGACGACGCCAGCTGCCTCGTCGGTATCACTCTACAAGAACTTTCTACCGGAGACGCTGATGCAGCGGAGCTGGCTCGTGACCACGCCCATGAGTGTTGCGGGGAAGCTCGCGTCGCGGTTGTTTGGCTCGCAGTCCGATGCCGAAGCTTCTGCGAATGCTAATGGAAATGGTGTTGAGGACGAAGACGATTCATCGAATCATCATGATTCGGCGCAGGCGAAAAGCTTGCTGGAAGAGCTCAATGGACTGAACATGCAGCTGCTCGAGCGATTGGTACGTCAACTTGCTATTGGACCTCGATGGAGACTTTCTGAGGGTGGTGACTAATACTAGTATGTGGTTACTTGCATAACAGGAAAACCTGGAGGATAAAGTGGTGAAGCTGACAGGCATGCGTGGATGTATCAATAGCTCCCCTCAAATATCTACTGCATCTGACAATTCTCCTATTATTATTTTGTGTGCTAGTGGAGAGAGATCAGGAGCGGTCGAAGACCCATATGGCGGTTGTCGACAAAGAGAACGCCATGACGCAGGTGAACCTAAAAAAACTGGAAGTCGAGGGTTTGCGCAATGAGCTGCAGGTTTGTGAATAATGAGCTGTTATTTTGGTTGCTGTCATCATTTCCACAAGAAGCGATTGTAGCGGATCAACGTTTAACAATGAGTTGATTGTTTGGAAAACAACGCAGCGGATGCAACGAGAGCGCGAGGCGTGGGGCGAGATTCAGTCAGAGCGAGATGCGTTGCTAGAGGAGAAGCACCGCTGGGCAATGGTACGTATACATGACTGTCCAGCTCCTCTCGTTAACGTCTACAGTGGTTAGTTAATCTGATGTTATTTCTCCTTCCAATCGCTCAGTCGGATGACTTCAATGATGAGGAAAATGAAGACGTCGTCACGCGGAACAATGACATGGACAACGAGAGCCGCAACCGTCTGGAGCACGAGCTTGGCCAAGCTGAGGCTTCGATGCTCCGCCTTCGAGCGGAACTGGGCTATTCGCTGACCAACCACCTGACTGGGACGTCGACTCGCCTGGAGAAAATTGCTCGGGTATGCAAAATTCTTGTATTCTTGTAATTGTTGTCTTTCGAAAGTTGGTACTGATGAGACCTTGGTTTGGCTTAGGAGATGACTGGCGCAAAGAAGCTTTACGAAGACCAGATGAAAGCGTCGGAGCACGAGATCATGGAGCTCAAGCAGCAGTTGATCAAGTTTCGCTGCCAGAAGAAAGTGCTGGTGACCGAGATCCGCAACATGAAGACGCAGACCGAGGGCCAGATCTCGGTCGCGATGGCGGAAGCGAGCGAGGCGCGCATGGTGAACAAGCGCCTGAAGAAGCAGAACGAGCTGCTGTTGACGCAGATCCGCACGCTGGTGGACGATTCGCGCCAGGCGGAGCGCAGTTTCCGCGAGCAGCAGGAGCAACTGCGGCGACAGCAGGAGCTCCAGTCGCAGTTTGAGGAGAATGGGGGGCTGCAAAATGAGGATAAAGACAGCGGAGAGGAAGAATCAACAGCTACAGCGGTGCCAGTGACGATGATGGCTTTGCACTTGGAGGTACAGAGTGCAGATGGGTCTGGTTCGGAGCGAGAACGAGTCGGCGAAGCCCGTGACGATGAGAACGGGGACGAGTCGACCGTACCGTACACACTGAGCGCGTCTGACATTGCGCTCTTGAATGGGCAGATGGTGCCTCCTCCTCCTTCTCTTCCAGTGCCATCAGCGCAAACAGGTACAAGTAGAAAGCACTCGGACAGACGCCCAAGTGCTGAGGAAGAGCAATGGCGACAAGGACCTGGGAACGCTCAGCAGCTCGCGTTCAACCCACATCGCGCTCGCCTGGTCGCGTTTTTCAAGGAGAAAGACCCGTCGATGCTCTCGGAGGTGGAAGGGATGCTCAAGAGCTACAAGGGCGTCGAGTCGTCGCTGTTTGAGAGCCTGGAGCTCAAGTACAGCTTCATGGAGATCAACCAGCAGATCGCACAGCAACAGCAACAGTTTTAGTTCCGGAACTGTGCAAAGACTTTGTGGATCCAACAAATTCAAGTCAGTCGTGTTGCCAATTTGTGTGTTGCATTGCGCATGGACACGGGATACTCGCGATTCCAAACATGGTGGCTACCAAGGACTCAGAGCCCGATCTTGCTGCTTACGACGTCTTGGTCTTCTTGGTGGCGCTGCCACGACCGGTGCAGCAGCCGCAGAGGCAGCCGAGCAGCAATCCGAACAAGAGACCGCCGGAGAACGTCACGAGCAACACGTTCTTCTTCGTGCCCAAGAGCGTCACAAAGTCTTCCTGGATGAGCTTGGCGTGCTGGAGCGCAAAGTTCACGAGCGTCGGCGCCGCTGGCACAGGCTCACCGACCAGCGTCTTGTACCCACTGCGAGCAAAGCGCGAGAGCTCGTCGACGTTGCGCGCACCAGAGAACTTGTACACTTTGCCCTGGCGAAAGAGGAGAAGCGTCGGATATCCACGGATTCCGAAGCGCTTGCCCTGCAGAAGTTTAAAAAACAACAGCGCTTTTTAGTTTCCCACAGTTGAACATGAGCCGAGTGAGGATGTCAGACCACAGCAAAACGCACCAATTCCGAGTTTTCCGTCACATCGACCTTGGCGATGTTCACGGTGCCCTTCAATTCTGTTAGCAATCACCAATGAAAGCGCAATCGCGTTAGTGTACATACATGGAGCGCTGTCAACCCAGCGGTCCATCACATTTCGATCTCCAAAACGATCTTTTCTGCAGAAACACACACGCATACACACAACAGCACGCACCATCCGCGAGCTCTTCCCAGACCGGCACGAGCTTCTTGCAGTGGCCGCACCACGGCGCATAGAACTTGACGAGCCAGTCGCCGGTCGTCGCGCCGGTCGCCGCCTGGGTCAAGTGCTCAAAGCTCTCCTCCGTGAGTACCACAACGTTGCTCTTCTGCGCGTCCGAAGAGGCCGCCGCCGACGTGAAGCAGAGCGCCACGAGCGCCAGCAACAACCCGGTCAACAGCGACGCGCGCTTGCTGTTCTTGTTCATCGTCATTCTTCGTTCTTCCGTCCAGACCCTCTCGTGAGCTGCTTGCTGCCTTGTTGCCGCGTGGAGCTTCTTTGCGAATGCAAGTTGCAAAGATTAGGGTGTGTGTTGTTTTTTGGGACAGGAGGGATCTGGAGCGTTGCAGATCATGATGTAGGACACTGTTTGAGAATCGATACAAACTGGATGTTGAAGTGGGGACTCTGGCTATCAAACTGTGTGCTGACTTGCTGGATGACGAGAAGCTACAGAGTATTGAGCAAGATACTGACCGTATCCGTATCAAATGGGTCTCTTCAGACTTCAGTTGCAGTGTCTCATTAGGCTCCTCAATGGCTCGAATCTAAAGGCTCAACGCTTACGTAGCATCCTATAGTTACCTGTTGCTATCCGCGGTAGCGTCCTGGGTCACTTCACTCTCTTTCTTAGTGTTGTTGTTCCCATCGCTGTTGCTGTTGTTGCTACTGGTAGTAGGATTCCCATTGGCGTCGTCTGTTGTTGTGAGCGAAGACGAAGAAGAAGAAGGGGGGGACGCTGCGGCTGATGGCCCAAAGAGCACGCCGCCGAAGAAACTGAGCGCCTCCGAGATGACAAAGTAGAGCAGCAGCCAGTGGATGCGGATCGCGAACGCCAAGATGCAGAACAGCGCCGCGTAGACCGTCCACACGTCCAGCAGCGCCGTCTTGTGCCATGGGAACGTCAGATCCAGCGTCTCCAAGTGGCGGAACCCCGATCGGAGCCCGTTGTCAATCACTTCGATCGCGCGGTTCGTGCCACCCGCGAGCTCCAGCAGTCGCCCCACACGCGCAGCTTGGCGCGCAAACGACGCGTTCGAGAACAGCTCCTTGACTGCGTGATGCACTTCGTGGGGGCTGAGCACATTCTTGTCGATCGCGAGCCCGGCCCCCGAGTCCACGACACGAGCAGCGACGTCCGGCTGGTCCACGAGGAACGGGATGCAGAGCAGGGGCTTCTGGTACACGAGTGCCTCTTGCGCGGAGACCATGCCGCAGTGCGAGATCACGAGCCGCACAGCAGGGTGCGATAGGATGTCGATGTTCGAGACCCCGCTTGGGGACTTCACCTTGAGCGAGGGCGGGAGGTCGTTCGGGAGGATGTTGCGCTGGTCCGTGGGCAAGATCCACAGCACGCGCACCGGCGGCTCTTCTGCGCGCATCACGAGTCCGTCGATGAGCGCCTGCGCTTGCCACGAGTCAATGTACGCCAGTGTGCCCAGGTTCAGATACACGACCCCACCACCACCACCGCCGGAGGAGCTCTTGATCTGGGAGGCGTCCAGCCAGCTCAGCAGCGACGATCCCAGGTGGTGCTTGCGAACGCTCCTGCTACTACTGGTAGCGTTCTTATCTTCTTGGATCGGCAGAATGGGACCAACCGCGTCGATCAACGGCGACATGGGCTGCGGGTGCTCGAGCCCGAACGCCGTGTTCAGAATCACGCGCGCGCCTTTGAACACGTCGTGCTGCGACCGGTACGGCTTGAGCTCGAGCTCCCAGCGCATCTTGTTGAGCTGCATGAACGGTGGCGTGAGCGCCACAGAGAGCAGTCTCGGGAATAGAATGTTCATGCAGCGGTTCCAGAGCGACATGTGGATGCTGTAGCCGGTGCCCCACGCCGGGATGTAGCTTGGCGCGCCGCCCAGGTCAAACATGATCGACGGCGAGTTCACGATGTACGGGATCTGCAGCTTGTGCACGAGGTCCTGTGCGCCGATGGTCGCAATGTCCATTACCACCAGATCCGGTGGGTTCTGCGCCAATTGAGGTAGCAGCGTGTCGAACATTGGTCGCGCCGCGGCGACATAGATATCGTTGAACATGGTCAGGATGCCGCGGAAGTTGGACGAGTCCCGGGTCATCGCCTTGAGCTTGCTGCGTAGATCCTCCGCGGAGATGGGAAACGGCCCCGCTGAGATGAACGGCAGTCCGCAGCTGGTCACCCAGTCCTTACCGGACTCGTGGGTCGCGAACGACACGCGGTAGCCTCTCGCCTTCATCTCGCTCGCGATGCGCAGCAGCGGCTGCGCGTGACCCTTGATCGCGATCGACACGAACACCACGTGCTTCTGCTTCACCTCTGCGCGCGAGATGCTCGCACATCGCGGTGCTGGGGTTTGCGTTGGTGTGGCGCTGCTGCTTCCGTCGCCACTCTGATCGGCAATAGAGCTGGTGCATGTTGCGTCGTTGGAGCTCTTGGCGTCGCACGTCTGTGGCTCGTTGCCACTAGCCGAAGCGGCGGGCGCGTCCGCAGCAGCGACGAGGCTCAGCTGTGCGACCAGCGCCAGTAGTAGCACCACGATCCACGACACCAACAGGAGCGTCTTTGGCATGCGCTTCCACGGCGCTACCGCGGTGGCTCCGGACATGGATTGCGCCGCCTTCATTTGCGCCTCGGCTCAATTGATCCTTTTTGTTCCGGTTTTGTATTGGGCATTGTTTTCTTCTGAAAGAAGGTCGGGTGCGGAGATATGCTGATACTGACAGTACTCCAAATGTACTGATTTTATGCGTCTAAAACCAGTAAGTTACAACTGGGCTGGGCCAGTGTGTTTTATCCCAATTAACTAAGGGAATTGATAGAACGATACCCCCTTTTTACTATTCCGACACCCCTCAAATAGTAGCCCTATGATGACGCACACCCTGCTCACAATTTCTCGATCTCTTCGTTGTTTCACAGTGCTCTGATGAGCTTCTGGAGCAGTATGGTGATGACAGAAGCCGATGGAGTGGTTGTAACTATCCGATGCCATTGCACCAAGCGATTGAGCGCGATCGGATCGCGTCTTTCATCGCGCTCCTGGAGGAGGCACAGAAGAAGTATGAAGACACGGAGCGAGTGAGCCAGCACGTAGTGTACAAGCCCAGCGCACTGCAAGAGTCAGTAGCGGAGGAGAACAAGCAGCGGATTCTCGCTCCACTAGGTGGTGGCGGCGCTTTTCTTCGTCGTCATCAATCCAATGAGGGTCCGAGAGCAGCGCGTTCGTCCAGCAGTAAGTGAGTCAAGACGACATGAGCCTTAAGGTCGGCGAGCGAATTGAGAAGTACAAGCGTGAGGTGGAGCTGCCCGAGCTGCTGCGACTGAAGCTGGAGCTGAAGAACGAGAAATCGGCGGAGAAGTAGCGCGTCGCGGTCGATGCGGCGCTCTGCAGTGCCCACTGGGAGAATCATTCGGCGCTGGAGAACCTGAAAGTGGAGTGCGAGATCCGATTGAGCGAGCGGTGCCACGAGGAAGCTTTGCGCTCGAAGGAGATCGAAGGGGCGATGGACGAAGACCGCTACAACATCCGACTGGAGATGAAGTACGCGCTGCAGCGCGCGCAGATCGAGCAGCGTGTTTCCTACCTGCAATCACAGGCAGCGCTGTCGTCTTCACCGGGCTTCGTGCACCACCACCACCACACGACGAGAGCAACTTCTCCTTCGCGGCGCTCAACGAAGTGCACATGCGAATGCAGCTGGAACAGCTGCGCTTTGAAGTATTGAAGCAAGTGTCGCTGATCCGCCACTCGAAGCTGGAGTAGGCGTCCGAAGATCTCTTCTGTCACTGGCGGGTCCAGGCCACGAACAGTCGGGTCCTGAAGCTCAACGCGGTGCTGCACATGCACCGCGTCGTGTCGCACGTCAGGCTGCGCAAGAAGCGCTTGTTCTTCAACGACTGGAAGGTGCAAACGCGATTGCTCCACGTGCGTTCGTACCTAGCTAAGCCCTGAGCTGCTGGAACCGCATGCTTGCTGCCGAGCGGATCAGCCACGTCCTGCTGCAGCGCATGGTAAGTTCGATCCCATTCTGGAAATGGAATCACTGATCCGTCCGATATGGTTGGTATGCGTGTCTCTCTTTCTCTCTCCACTGGTGAAGCGTGTTGTGCTGCTCTTCAACCGGTGGTGATTTGCATCAGCCAGGATGGGTACAGTTCCAGCTTCTGAAGGAGATCCTTCTGGAGTAAGTATAGAGCTGAGCGCCAGCAACAGCAGTTCGCCTACGTCGGCGGAAGCAGCAGCAGAAAACCAAGTTGCCGATGAACAGTCGCTCCAGGGAGAGATCAAGAAGCTGCAAGAGCAGCTCGCATCGTCCAAGTCCGAGGCGTGGCGATACAAGCACCAACTGCTCAAACAATCCCTCGCGCAATGAGTCCATGGCGCTCGCGCTGTGCACCGAGAAAGAGCGTGGGGAAGGTTAGGCTTTGTAGCATCAATAGCAAGGAGTTTCAGAACCAGACTCTCGTGCATCCAAAGAAAGTTTACAAAACAAAATGAGGCAACTCAAAGTTCATCTTGTATGTTCATGAGAGCAACCATCGATGCCGCCATGGACGCTCTCGTAGCTGGTGTCTGCGTGCATGTTCGTTTGTTGTGCCCAATCTACTCGCGTTGGTTACACTTTCGCTTTTCAGATGGTTCAGCGTGCTTGGTTCTCTGCGCGAGCTTGTATCGCGAGGCGGTCGCCCACGGGGGGTGAGTGATGTCGGGATCACGAATGGTTGGAGGAGGGCGGTCAAGTAGCTCGACCACCCACTTCTTTAGTATTTGCTGATTCGGAGGGTTCAGTGAGTCATGGAACTCCTCCAGTGTGGTCAGAATCGACTTGAAGTCGCTGTGCTCGCTCGCCATGTCGCCCAGAGGTGTGAGGTATGGTTTCTTTAGCCACCATTGCACGTTCAGCTCGGTTTAGTTGATCACTCCCTCTTCTTTGACCAAGGCAGCCATGCGATGCATACATGGAAGCCCCATCGTGGACGAAAAGACACCTGTGCAGCTTGGAATCGGTGTCGCATGATCTTTCACGAAGGGCTTTGCGAGCTCGAGTTGCGCCAAAATCAGCTTCAAAGCGTGGTGGGAGACTCTCCCAGTCAGACGCGACCACATGGTGCTTCGGCATCTCAGGACCGCGTTCGCTCGGTCGTAAGCTGCTCTAGCCCCGATCTCTCTGGCTTGGTTCTCCAGCGCCAGATGGATTTGATCCACAACGTCGTCGAGATCGCCAGTAGACGTGCTCACCCATTTCTTTACGAATGCGTGGCACCCTTCAACACGAGATGTGGCCACATGCCCAAAGTGAACCACATGCCGGGTCCAAGCTTCAACAAACTTCTCTTTGTGAAGAAACCACATCGACGCCAAGTAGCCCACGACCGGCGCGCAAAACTCCATCTGCATACTGCTCCATGATGTTTCAAAGTCAGCGACTGTCTTGGATGAGATCAAATCTCGCCAATAGCCCATGAAGCGCTCAAACTCACTGCCGCGCGAGAAGTGCTGTTTCACGTTCGAGAGCACGTTTTTCTGGATGTGCCACACGCAGAGGATCGTCGCCGCGCTTGGAAATGTCAACTCCAGAGCTGACATGAGTGCGAGCTCACGATCAGTGATCAGCACTTTCGGTTGTCGAGCTTGATCA
>JAASGK010000336.1:0-27864 GCA_023334195.1 Globisporangium emineosum
GAGCAATGATAACTGAAGGCGGACGAGAGCGCCAAGTTGCAGTTCTCTCCACTCCCGCTCTCTACGTTGATGTGCTGGAGAATTGACTTTCCGATTAGGTACGAAAGCTTATTCTCACTAAGTACGCTGCAGTCGATCTAAAAAATTCTGCAGTCGATATAGCAATACCCTTAATAAATTACCCTTTTTTTTAAATATGGGTGCGGACGGACTTTTGCGCAGCACTGTATGTGTGGTGTGGTCGTGTATATTTTTTGATAAATAGATAACTTACGCCAACAGGACATGACGATCAAATCGTTTGTGCAACAACACGAGCAGGCAAATGACACGACACCCCACACAAATACACACAACCACACACATACACACTCGCAAGCACTCGACAGGTAATCCTGATCTAGCTTACGCGGCTTGGAGCGTGCGGGCCTCGAGGCTTTTTCGACGAGCGCGGTTCGCAGCGACCATCTCGAGCCGCTTTGGGTCGTTCTCGTAGTCAAAGAGTCGGGATTTGATGCGGCCGAGACAAATCTCCGTGTTCTGCAGCGCTGGCAGTGGCGCTGAAATTGGTGGTGTAGGCGGCCTCGTTGGGATCTCTCGAGTGCGCGTTGGCGCTGAGTGCGATCTTGTAGCTCTCGTGTTGCTAATTGGCGTCGAACGATGGGCAATGGACACGAACTTGGTTGGCACTGATTGCACTGTAGCGATGGTCGTATCCACGAACGAAGTCGTCGGCGTTTTCGAGACTTGAAACCGCGCAGAGGACGCGGTGATACTCGCTCGCTTCTTCTTCAGCGCCGTCGTTGGTGGTGGAGCCGGTGATGCTGGAACTGGTGTCTTTGGCTTGTTGAAATCGCTGAGGGAATGGCGTCTCTCGGATCTCTTGGTGCTTTCTGCCTTGCAAGGACTGGGTGAGTTGGCAGCAACAAACCGACGGCACACATCCTTCTTCACAGGACTGCGTGGGACACTCGGGCCGTAGCGTTCGCGCTGTTGAACGGCCATAGGTCGACTGATCGCATTAGAAGGGTGGCTCGTTTCCGATCCGCCTGACATTGTTGCTGGCACAGGCTTGATCGCATTTTTGTTGGCAGCTCGGATAGTCGATCCTCTCCGGATTGGGATTCTGGAAGGCAGCAGCGCACGTGGCATCTTTGGTAGCAACTCAGTTTGATCCAGCTTTAGTAGCAGATCAGTCTCGGGAGTTGCTGAAGGAGCATCAGCGGCAGGCTTTGGCTCTGGTTTACTGCTGTCAGAGCCACACACCACTGTTTTTGGTAGCTGAGCAACCTCGACCGTGATAAATGGAGGCAGGTCAGCGACGAGCTCAACCTCCGGTTCAAGGGGGGACAAGTCACGCGTTGGCTCTGCAGTTGGCGCAACTGGTTGATCGTCTTCTTCTGGTTCTGGTTCTGTTTCTGCTGCTTGTCGGTACGCATGGTACTCGGACTCGTAGTACAGACTCGCCTCCGAGGCGTGATCGTCAAACGAGCAGTCCGACATGAACGACGACGAGAGCGAGTTGATCGACGCGGTTTCGTCGCAGGTCGACATCTCGTCTTCCTTTTCGTCATCATCCCGTTCTTCTCCATCTTCATCATTATCATCATCATTCCCCATGCGCTCGTGTTCAATGTCCAGCAGCTCTTCTTCCTCCTCATCGCCATCGCTCTCCATGCGTTCTTGGGTATCTTGTGGCTGCTCTTCTTCGCTGTCGTCGTCGTGGACCACGAGCGGCTGTGTCGGTGCGTGCGCAGGTCGCCGCGTCGATCGAGAGTACGCCGACCGCGGGAAGTCGGGGAGACTCCGCGCCATGCCGTTGTACAAATCGATCAGCTCCTGCACGGTCCCTTCCACCACTTCCGGCACTTCATGCGATCCAGCAGCGCCGCCGGAGCTCTTCGCAGCTCTGCGCGCGGCCTCATATCGTTCCACCAACGCATTCACGCTCTTGACGGTCATCGCGTGCGTGAGATGAATAAATAGTTAACCGACTGCACACACAGCAACAACAACAACAACACGCACAGTCAACCTGTCAGTCAGTGAGTCATAACGACACAACGCAACGTGCATGCATGGTGAGTGAAGATCCAACAACTTACGCGCGGCGTGCTCTCGGCGAGAATTTTTGAAATCTGAAGCCACATGAGAAAAACGGATAGCCGCGTCACCCACACTCATGCTCGCGCCAAAACAAATCGAAAGCACAACAGCAGACCCATCACCGTCGCCATTTTCTCCCCACCCACGGTGCTCTTCGCAATCAGCCAGCCAGCCATCAGCAACAGCGCGAGAAAGCGCGCGCAAATCGGCAAAGCAACCCGCTTGAAGTGGAGAGTGCCAGATTTCAATCTGGACCACTCGCTGAACGCCCACCCACCTACACAAAAGAACCTAGGTGAAGGCTAGATACAGTGTCTGTATGTTCAAAAATGTACTGGTTTGAGTTGCAGGAAGATCAGGTGCTCACATTTGTTGTACTATAACGCGGTACATAGTTTTGCTCGATGCTTGACGGCGATAATGCTGCGCTTTCCGGCCAAAATCCCCCACCAGAGTCCGGTGTCCACCAACTGATTTAGAAGAATACTGGGTTACCTTGGACACTGCATTTAGTGTTTGAATGGTTTGTGATTCAAACCTACAGACAGGGCAACAACTTGGACTGTCGGTCCGCCCTTAACTTCCATTTTGTATGGCAGAGATGAAACAGCGCGCTGCTCAGCTGCTCAAGCTGACAGCACTTTGAGCTCTTCGCAAGTTCACAGTTTGAAAACTGCGTTCCCGCCGTTCAAAGATCTTTTTTGAATTTGAAACGGCTTCGAGCAGCCCAGAAAACACACTTTGTGGGGAAATGGCAAGTGGAAGACAGGCACCCACGAAGGTCTTCCCACCTCTGGTGGTCAGCACACGACAGACTGCGCTGAGTCACGCATGTCCCACGAAGGACGGACTGGAATGCATTGTGCATTCATTGGACTAGTGTTGTGTAGATCTCTGCCCATGGTCTTCATTCAATAATGTCAGCGAGTCGGCGGTTTCGGCATGCATCACTTGATTTGAGGAGGATGGAACCGTTTCGCTTTTGTGAAATTTCCAAAATGGGAACTGGACAAAGATCGCTGGAATCCACAATCAACAATGAATGTGGTGGGTCTGGAGAGTGAGGCAAACCATAACGTAACTGGGGATTCCGCTGCCCAGCCCCAAGGTTACAAGAATTACGCGGTTGATTGCTCGGATCGTCACTATCCAGCTGTGGCGATTAATGAGTGAATATGGGTCGCTGCACTGCTCCTGCCTGAAACCCCTCTGGGTTTCTCTTGGCGCATTACTATACAAGGACTGGGGCAAAATAGCATTCACTACCGATGCACAACTGCCTGCTCTAGCAATTGCTCCCAGCCTCAGCTCACTGCCCACTCTTGAAGCACATTGCCTGGCCGTTCTATTTGGCTACTCTTCCGCATATTCCCTGTCAACTCGCGGCAGAGCGACGAAAAGATCGCTTTTGCCCACTTCAACTTGCCAGTCCCCATTACAGCAATGACTCTTTAAAATGATTCCCATATTCGCCAGTTTTCTGGGCACGCACTGGCCTGCCCAAGGAAAGCTGAAACACGACAGAAAAGGTCCACAACCGAAACACCAACAGATCATATGATGAGCATGAAAGAGCCAAGCAAAATATCGTCAGCGTGTGTCGAAAATGTCAATTTTGGTCACACACATCATTATTTTGCACAAACGCAACGAGTTGGACCCACACTCACCAGCTCTCATGCTCTGGAGCAGCTCCAAGCTGTTAGAAGTTGGTTGCATCGCTCCTCGTCGCTGACTGAGTTACACGAATAACCTGAACGCAGATCTCTTGCCGCCTGACGAGTGAGTGGCATCATCGTTTGCCTCGACAACGTGTGTTTCTTTTTTCTTGACTGGCGATGCTTCTTCCTGCAAACTCTATAGCTGTAGCAGCTGACCGACACTTTGAAGATGAAAATCTCGTTGAAGCACCGCTTGCTGTGGCATCTCGCTGTTGTAATGAGACGCGTGGTGTTGAACGGGCAGTTGGGTGATCTCGATGTGAGATTGTCATCTCATGGTTCAACTCACTATCGTTCCCAGAAACACCATTTAGGTGATCATGCACCACTGCCGGGTTCAGCACTCGATTTGCTGGATCAATCACTGTGTCACCTCGCTCTATCACATGGTCTCCAACGACAATTGGAACCTCTCTTCTGGTTGCTTCTGACTCAGCCGCAATAACAACGGACCCTTGTGAACTTACGTGTTGTATGTAGCACCCCCGTTGATCGTGACGCTCGAAACTCTCCGCACATGTGACTTCGTGTGGCAGTTGGATGTGGTTCGTCAAATCAACTGATGAAAGCGCGGTTCTCGATCTGTCAGCCGAAATCTCTTCACGGCACGCTCATCACTTCTGAATTTGCTGGTACGCACACATAAGGGGGAATAGATGGATGGTCACCCAGGAGAACGCGCTCGCTATCGGTAAGTGGAGCTTGAGAAATTCCGTTAGGTTGGTCCCTCGGTGTAGACCACGTGCTTGTGCAAAACTGATTCAATCTTGTGATCGCCCCTCCATTGACGTATTTTGCAGCAAATAGTCTCTCGATCACGATCGACACGTTGAAAAATTCGTCGTTGTCGCTTTTCAGGCAGTGGATAATGCAGTTCAAGAAGGAATTGATCTTCGTGTGCGCTGCCAGTAGTCGCGTTTTCACATACTCATGCAGCTGGTCGAAGACAGCACGTCTTGCTCTATCACTTGCATATCGAGTCTGTGGCTGTGGCGACTGCCGCGCAGTGCTGGACCCATAGTAGAGTAGTCCGCAAGGTGCTCACTCGACGCTGGTAGTCCCGTGGATTGTGTCACGAGCTTCTGGCGCGGGGATGATCGATTGGTGTAGCGGGTCTGGGGTACTCCTGGTGCAAGTCACCGGCATCTGGCGCGAGGCTGAAACGATGGTGGCGCGGATCACTGGCTTCTACGGCGGGGATGGTGAACAGGAGGAGAGGGTCACTGGCTTCTGGTGTGGGAACGAACGACTGGTGGAGTGTGCGACGGGAATCTGATGCAGAAACGAACGACTGGTGGGTCGTGCCACTAGACTCTGGCGCGGGGTTGAAAGACTGATGGCATGGGTCACTGGCTTCTGACGCGGAGGGATGGAGTATTGAATTGGGTCGTGGGCTTCTGTGTCGATGCTGAAGGAGTGTTGGAGCGGAAAATGTGTTTGTCCTGGGTCTCCAAGCTGCTCAATGAATACCTGAGAGAAAAAGCACGCATACGCGAGGTCAGCAATACGAATGGGCGAACTTGGTCATCTTCGCCAACGCGAATGATCACATGGTATACCTGTGACTCTGGAAACTGAGGATTCAGCCACCTTGCCTGAATGTGCTAGAGAGGAACGATCGGCCTATCACGATGAAGTACCCGGTAGTTGTAGTAGAAGACGTGGCGGCACGGCACGAGGAATTGCTTGCTCATTGGGCACGAGCAGACACATATGTGGACGTTGATGAAGCGAAGCTCCGAACCAGGCGCTCTCTGCAGAATGACGAACCCATTTCGTAAATTTCGGATGGCGTACTGCGTGTCCTGTGATGCAGCATGATCAAACTCCTTGCGAGCCAGCTTAAATGAGTAAAAACTCATGCTGTCAGCGAGGTACCTGAGTGGATGCTGAGCAGATATATCGGGAAATCAGGTTCCAAGCGCCAACTCAAAATCACTGTGCACATCTTCCCATTTCTGTTGTTCTTCCGGAATGGTCAAGATGCATTGATCAATTGCAAAGCGCTTTCGCATCACACGCTTCAACTTACCCCACTTGGACTCGATGCGGTTGTTGGTGTTGTTCCCGAAATGAGGAACACGGAGCCGCTGGAAACTTGCCCATTCTCGCGTGATTGGTGCCCAGTTTTTGTCGAAGTAGATTCTGAATTTGTGGTCGGGTCGGAACTGCATCTCTGACTGGATTAGCCATAGAATATCTCGACACTCGCCTTCGCTTCGGGCGTAGACCAAGCACCGCATTGCACTCTTCAATCTCTTCTTCTTTTCTTTTGAGCCAACGAAAAACTTGTTCACTGCCTCGAACAGAGTCTTGAGTACGTGGAACTGGCAAAGCAACAGCACTGCTTTCGGGAACTCTTCTCTTATAACGCCCCGCTCCGTAAAGTCTTTGTCTGTCATGATGACTCAGACTCGCGACCACGCAGGGTTGTGAGACTTGAACATTCGCAACGCGTCTCTCATATTTGCCTTGGTTTCTCCGGAGAGAAGCGAATGCTGGACGTATTGCCCACTCCCATACCTGTCCTGAACCATAAAGCTAAAGAGTTTGTATCTGTTTTTGTTAGTAGCATGAGTGCTATCGATTAGAAGAATTTCAGAATATAATGCAAACAGATTTCGCATTCCTAGTGTTTGCAAGGTGATGACCTGGACGACTGTTTGATCAACAAACAGCCTGCTTACATTCCCTGGGGTCTCGTTGAACTTCTCGAGCAGCGCGGCCACCATTTCTTCATCACTAAGACCTCCTCTCCGCTCTGCTCTCCGACGAGCAAGAGCGATATGAAGATCAGCCGCTCTTACCTTCTTTTCAGTCATTTTTCTCACCTCTGTCAGAACGGCGCGAAAGGCACAGTCACGTTCAAAGAGCATCTCAGCTCTGTCCAATACCTCGGGGTCAGTGACGGCGCGATTCCCCGGGTAGTTTCTCGCGTAGTGCTCCTTTGTGCACGGGTGATTGTGGTATCCGAAAGCTGAGATCTTGATGTAGTAGGATCCGTGTCGTCTGGTTAGTGTGGCCTTGATTTCGGCGGGGTAGTTCTGATAGCGGACGTGCGTTGGCTTCCGCTGACCTGTACCTGTGGCAACATACTTCCGACCGTGTGTGCATACCATGTTCTTGTAATAGTAGCCGTAAAGCAGGGGAGCTTTTCTCCACGCTTTATTGCATGTTCCTGGTACTCACCTTCATGTTTGATCTTACCTTGAATACCTGGTAGCTCCGTCTCTCCTCTGCTTTAAGGAGGTCGTGGAACTCGTTCCACGTAACGCATTCAACTGGTAGGTCACCTAGCAGGTCGCTCGCCCACACACCTTCGTCCAAGTCGTCTTTATTAAGCTCCCATTCGTCTTCGTCGCTCGCAACCATTGCATCCATGTTTGAGCATGTAGCAGGACGATTTTTGCGGGATGTGATGCTTCGAAATCTGGTTGTCTGAAATGTCGAAATATGTCGAAAATAATTTCCGACAATTTGAATACTGCTTTGTGTTAGTTTGAGTACTACTTTGTGTTAAAAAATGTACTTAGTTATGTTATTCTATACAAAACGCATGCAACCCTTATCACAAGTCCTTGGGGCAGGATAATAGATTTCAGTTTTCTAGCGCTTTTCCATGTTCATCTGGGATTCGCGCCTCGTCGATTCCAATGCTGTTGGGCTTCCCAACAGCGTCAAGCAGGGCATGCTGCAAAGCTCCGTGACGTGTCATATCTGCACCAGCAGCTTCGTGCGAAAAGTATGACGTGCTAGAAGAACAAGATCTCGATGCATTTCTAGGCATATCCAGATTCACAGACCACAAAGCTTGACACGACTCTGGGGCGAATCCGAGTATCAAAGTAGCAGCAGTCCAGTCGGCGTTCCTGGAATACAACACTATCAGGTGAACTCTACTGCAGACAAGCTGAGGAATGTGCGGACATATGAACGCAGCTTGTAGGATGACCACCAACACACAAAGGCGAAACCATATTCATAAAAAAATATGCCAAACTCAAGCACCAAGTGGCGCCCCTCGCTCTCCGCTAACGTTACCATCCATCGTGTCCTGCCCCCTTCGTTTTACGCCTTTCGCACCAGCAGCGGCGTCGTTTCCATCGCGTCGGTCGTGTCGACTTGGAGCACCACGAACGACTGCTCTGGGTCGACATCGTCGTTGCTCTTGTAGGGAGGTCGCCAGAAGTTCAGCAGCAGCGAGAACAGGATCACTGGCACGGACGAGAGCAGCTCCGAGAGTCCGGCCAACGCCGGAGGGATCGCGATGCCAAAGAACGGGTAGAGCGCGCCGCACGCCAGCGGCATCATGAGCACGTTGTACATGGCCCCCCACGAGAAGTTCCACTTGATCATCTTGTTCGTCGAGCGAGACAGGTCGATCGCGTTGAGTAGGTCTCGCAAGTCGTCCTTCACGAGCACGAGGTCCGCAGACTCGAGCGCGACGTCCGTGCCTGCACCAACCGCGATACCGACATTCGCCATCGCCAGCGCCGGCCCGTCGTTCACACCGTCGCCCACGAACGCCACGTTCTTGCCGATGCTTTGCAGCAAACGCACTTTGTCCACCTTTTGATGCGGCAGTGCGTCTGCGATCACCGTGAACTCGGGGATGCCAAGGGTCTCGGCGATCGACAATGCGGTCTCTCGTTGATCACCCGTGACGATCCACGTTTGGATCTTTTGGCGTTTGAGCTGCTCGATCACGAGTCGCGCCTCTGGTCGTGGCGTGTCGCGAAGAGCTACGACGGAGGCCACCTCGTTGTTGATCGCAACGCAGATCACGACGCAGCCTCGCTGCTGGAACTTGCTGTTCACCATGTGGAGTTCCACTGGAATCACGACCTTGAGCGCGTCTTGCATCCACTTGAGAGAGCCGATACTGACGTCGTTGCCGTCAACGTGCGCCTTCACGCCACACCCTGGGATCGAAACAAACTTGGCAGCTGACAGCTCTGGCGCATTGATCTGACGCGCGTACGACACCAGCGCCTTCCCGATCCCATGTTCGCTGTTCTTCTCCGTGGCAGCAACGTAGCTCCACAATTGACGGATGGTGGTGCTGTTGCTGCTGCTGGATGGAAGCGCCACGTCGACAACCGAGAGGACGCCGTTCGTAAGGGTACCGGTCTTGTCAAACATCACAACGTCCACTTTCTCCAACGCCTCAATCGCAAAGCCGCCCTTGAAAAGCACGCCAAACTGAGATCCGATCGTGGTCGAGACCATGATCGCAGTTGGGACCGCAAGGCTGATCGCACACGGGCAACTGATGACCAGGATCGTGATTGCAAAGCGCAGCGCGAACGGAAATGGAGCCCACCCGTGGGTGCTCACATGGCCATTTTTCGCCAAGTGGTACCACACAAAAAACATGATCACGGAGATCGAGATGATGAATGTTGTGAAATAGGACGCGACAACATCCGCAACGCTCTGGCTCACGCACTTGGACGACTGCGCTTCGTCGACGAGGTTCACGATCCGCGCGAGCATCGACTCGGTGATCGTGTGGGTCACACGCATGATCAGCACCCCGTGAGAGTTGATCGTGCCGCCAATGACAGTCGAACCAGGCTCTTTCGCCACCTTGCGAGACTCACCCGTGACCATGGATTCGTCCACCGTGCTCGCACCTTCCACCACGATGCCGTCAGTCGGGATGCGCGTTCCAGGGAGCACTCGCAGCAGATCTTCACGTTCCACGAGGATTACGTCAATGTACGACTCCTTCAGTGACTTGTCGTTTTTGTCACCGCTACCACTGTTCTCCAGCAAGATCGCCGTCTTCGCTTGGATGCGGAGCAGCGCATCAACGCTGTTGGATGCCTTCGCCTTGACGATCTTCTCGATGTATCGTCCCACAAGGATCAGCGTGATAAGCAGCGCTGTCACTTCGAAGAAAGTCTCGGAGCGTTCAGGGTTCAGCAAGAAGATTCCCATCACCACGGTCACGAGCGAAAACGTGTACGCGGTGAACGAGCTGAGCGAGATGAGCACGTCCATTGTCACACGCGAGCCGTAACGCAGCGCCAGGAACGCGCTCTCGTGGATCGGGTACGCGATGATGAACACGATTGGAGTCGCGCACACCATGCCGATCGCGTCCTTGTAGCTGAGTCCGGTTACAATGTCACTCTCGACAGGATTCGAAGACAAAAAGAGCGGTAGAAAGTACTCCATGATCACGATCGGCAGCGCTAGGATGAAGCTCCAAAGCAAGTAGTTGCGGAACTTTTTGGCGTCGGCTTCTTCATTCTGTACAGCAAGCGGGCGAGGACTCGACGCGTAGACCTGGAAGCCAAGAACGCTCGAAAGGTGGCGCACGATCTTCCGCGCGCCAGTCTGCTCAGGATCGTACTCCACGAGAATGGCGCGCTGGTTGCCTACCATCTTTGGTAGCGTAGACGAAGGGGACGGAGTCACGTCTTCGGTCTCCCCAGCTGCCATGACACCGGGAATTTCCAACAGAATGTCGCACACCTTGGCTGGGTTCTCGTACCCGATGTGCAGCACAATGGACACGTACGACTCGTTTGGCATCGCGCCTGCCGAGAAGCCGAGACTTACGACCATTTCCTCGATCGCCTTGGCCGAGACCACGCTAGGATCGTACTCGAACACGCCGCGACTCGTGAGCAAGCTGACGTTGACGTCGAGAACTCCGGGACGTCGCTCCATAAACTTCTCGATACGCGTGCAGCAGCCACTGCAGGTCATGCCGCCGATTGATAGCCGCAGTGAAGGCAGGTCCGCGGGCTTGCTCTTGAGGGCGACAGACTTGCGCGGCACGTTGTGGTGCTGCGCCATGCTCACACCGCGTTCGTTTTTGAACTCGGTGACGCGGTCGAAAAGGCGCTCGCGAACACGGTCTGGGTGGCTGTTGGACGGTTTGCGCGCGAGCTTTGAGGGGTTCTTGGACGAGCAGCACGAGTCAGCTTTCCCTTCAGTAGTAGCAGCAGCTCCACCACCATCACAGCATCCGCTAGACGCCACAGGAGCCGTTTCCTTTGGCGCGCAGCACGAGTCTCCCTTTCCGTTAGTAGCAGCAGTGTTAGATCCACAACCCTTCGAAGTAACTGGGACACCATTCGGCTTTGGGGCGCAACACGAATCCGCCTTTCCGTTAGTAGCAGCGGAACCAGAGCCACACCCGTTCGCGGCAACTGAAGCCTTCGGAGCACAACGCGAGCCTCCCTCTTCCTTATTTTTGGCAGACTTTGACGAGCAGCAACCGCCATCCGTCACTGGTTTCTCAGCAGTCTCTACAGCCGCGTCCACCAAAGACGAAGGAGAGCTACTGCAGCATGAACTCTTGGCTTTAGGGTCAGAAGGAACTACTTCCCCCACAGTCGCACTACCACTCGAGCAGCAAGGTCCTGAGGTCTCTCCGTTTTCCGACTTCTTCTTACTCGAGCACGAAGACGTAGCCTTGGGCTTCTCAGCTTCAACAGCCGCGCCGTTGCCGATGCCGTTGCCGTTTGAAGGCGGTTCTTCCGGCTTCGATCCCCCGCAGCACGAGGCGCCATTCTCAATACTGTTGCTGTTCGCTTTGCTCGAGCAGCAACCAGACGCCTTCTTCACGGGCGCTTGTTCCATAACGAGGTTCACTTGTTCATGCGCACCGTCAACAACTGCGATCGTCTCCTCCACGACGACCTCCTCCTCCTGCTGCTTGTGGACATCGACATCCGGGAACTTGGCCTCTACGCCCGCGCCTTGGTGGTCTTTCCCGTTCGAGTCGGACGACGGAGAGACCGGCAGCGACGACGACGGGGTTGACGCGGGCGGCTTGACGACTTCGCCCCCATTGCTCTTCTTCCTGCCGCTCTTGCTTTTCTTTCGCGCCATGACCGCTTGCTTACCCAGGGCGGTGTTGAGTGAGCAGGTGACCTGTGGGTAGGGCGTCTGCTGTTTTGGGGCTGCGGATAGCACGCGCGCGTGGGATGTGTGGCTCAGGAGGAAGTGAGCTGCACGCGGAAGAGAGCGCGCGCGTGGCGTGGCTGTCTGATTTTGGCGTGTGAAGAAAAGATGACTTCCTGAAACGAAGCAATTCCCTTTTTTATTAGCTGAGAGGTATTTAGATCTTTTTATTATGATTCAAGCCTATATTTTGTATATTAGCGATGAATTTGGAATGTAAAGGTGAATATAGATGGATGAGCTCCGTTCTGTGGTGTTTTGCCCTTGGCTGGACGCCGCAAAGTGCGTACAGGCGTGGATCCAACTGCTATAATCGAACTTAACACACCGATAGCCAAATCAAAGCAGAAAGTGTCATCATGGCAAGCAGCAGCGCAAGCATGAGCCTGGCGATTCAGACGGGCGAGGCGCTCTCCACGGCCGCGACGGCGCCAGCGCCCAGCTACAGCACGCTGCCGTCCTACAACCCGCCGCTCTTCTTCGAGATCGTGGAGGACCAGGTGTACCGCTCCAACAAGTGCGACTCGTCGTCGTTTCCGTTCCTCGCGACGCTGCAGCTCAACACGGTTGTGTACCTGTCGTACGACGACTTGACCCGGGAGCTCGTAGATTTTTTCAAAGAGAGAGACATCAACGTCGTACGTGACTATTTCGTACGCCTGTGCTGCTATTTGATATGCTGATGCTGATGTGCTAATGGAATGGTGCAACATGACTTTTTGTTGTTGCAGATCCACTTGGGGTTGAAGTATCGGAGCTCTTCGCATTGGAAGGGCATCTCGGAGGGCATGGCGAAAGAGGCGATTGAGCACATTCTCGACCAGCGCCGCCATCCGATTATGGTGATGTGCAAGTATGTTGTTGCTACGTTTTGTGCTCATGTGGCTGCTGTTTCTTGGTGGAATGCGTGTGGCCCATTTGGCTGACTGATTAATCGTCTGGCTCACTCTGTAGGACTGGCGTGCATTTTGCTGGAACGATCATCGGCTGCTTGCGGCGATTGCAGAACTGGAGTTTGACGGCGACGATTGACAAGGTGTGTGCATTTTAAATATCTCCCCTTCTCCAATGTTATGCATTAATGGCACAAACCTCTTGCTTCAATTCGCACAGTACCGAAACCTGGCGAGCAGCATCAAGACGCGCTTTGAGAACGAGCAGTTCATTGAGCTTTTCGACGTGGACCTCGTGACGCTACCCCAGCAGCTACCGGATTGGTTTGTGCACAACCAAAAACTCATGGTGCGTTGGGTGCAAACTGTAGATGATAAAGTGAAGAGTGAACTTCGTTCGGCTCACATGTTTCGCTCGCTATTCGTTAGGAGCTGGAGCGGATAGCACTGATGAAAGGCGAGTGCTATCCTGGTCTGAAGCGAGACGCGATCAAGGAGAAGAAGAAAGACGACGACGCCAGTGACGGCGACAAAGAGACCGACAACAGCACCAACGCGCTGCAGATGCTGACCCCAGCGTACCAGAAATACTTCTTTTACCTGCAAGGACCACTCGCGTCGCCGTCCGTCAAGTTTTCGGAGAAGAAGAGCATCATCGGCGACGATGACGACGACTAACCCTGATAAATAGATCAAATCCTGCGTCGGTATGTTTGCTGCGAAAGGTAACTCGATTGAATGACATCTACGAAAGCTTTCTTTCAGTCGAAAAAAAGGTAAGAGAAAAATGAAAAAAAAATCAAATTGAAAAGTGTCAACACACCAGGGGGCAAGAACTGACTGCTTAGGTGAGGTCCTGCGCCGCGTCGACTTCGCCCATGATGCTCTCCTTGACCTTCAGGAGGATCGAGATCTTCCACGGCTCGATCTTCGAGATCGTGTCGAATTGATACACGGCATCCGCGAACCCGTCCGCGCTGAAGCTCTCAAAGCTCTGCACCATCGCCTGGAGGAATTTGCCCTCTCGGCTGTCGCCGAACGTGTAGTCGATCTCCTGGAATTCGTTCAGCTTCATCTGCACGAGCACCAGGTCCTTGGTCGCGAGCGCGCAGATGCCGGCGTTCAACAGGTGGTTCTTCGCGTTGAACTTGAGCAGGTTGGACTCCATCGACGAGCGCGCAATGGATTCGTAGATTTCCAGAGCCGCGTCGTATCTAAAGTGAATCAATACACACAAATCGACGGTTAGCCACCAACAGATCGCAAGAGCATTATCTTAAACATAGTGAATTGGACGAGTCGTACCGTTCCAGCTGAGCAGAGAACTGTGCGACCTTGAGCAGCATGTTGTTCGCGGAAGACGCCTGGTTCTCACCGCTAAAGTAGTCGGCCGCCTGGCGGTAGCTCTCCAGCGCCTCTTCCTTGTTGTCCTGGTTTTCATAAATCTCGGCAATCTGCTTTTGCAGCTTCGCCGCGTTCGAGAATCGCCCAGCATCGCAAAGCATCGAGATCGCCGTCCGGAAGTACTCAATCGCGTCTGTTGACGATCATAATTGTAACAGAGGACGATCAGTAACGTGTTCATCACCCCCCTTTTGAAAGAGCAAGAGGCAGCATCAGCTTCCACGAAAGACGCACCAGTTGGGTTCACCTTCGACAGCGCATCCGCCGCTTGCTGGTAAAACTGGGCCGCTCGCGAGCTTTCCTTGAGCTTCATCTGTAAGACCAACACATTGCGTCATCCCCCTCTCTGTAAGTATCAATACGCGCTACATCCCCAAACCATATCCTGCGAACCCCCGCAATGTACCTGGCAGTCGGCGCATTTCACGTACGCGTCCGCAGCCTCTTGCCCTGCACACGATACGCCACATTTACAAAAAGTGCATACCCGTCAGCCCCACCCTAGCAAAATCTCCTTGTACTCCTCCCTCTACATTTCTACATTGAGCTCGTCGTCACTTCACACACAGAATAAAACACACATCCACAGAGAGCAAGTAGCACGCACATTTCTTGGAGATTTTGTACTGGTTGCCCGCTTTCTCGAAGAGGTCGCTGGCGTCCTCGAATTTCTGCGAGCCGCCGCCAAACGAGAAGAATGACGTCTTCTTGAGCGCCTTCTGGCCCTGCGCCATGTACTCAGCGGCCTTGGCGTCGGACGACATGCTCTCTCTCTCTCTCTTGCTTGCTGTCTTGCTTGCTGTCTTGCAGTCTTCTTTTGGACTTGATGGGAGAAATGCTTCAACAGGACCGCAAAAACCGCTCTTTTGTTTCTCAACTTTGTGCCTGTACCGCTTTTACTGGCACAACTGTTGATCCAGGTTTGGTACAAGTTGCGACAGAAAAAGTCGCCCACGTATTTTGACATCTTTCAATACAAAAAACGCAAAAGAAAAAACTCGACCACCTTATTTTTGTCAGCTCGAATGGGATGATTTTTATCCAATCATAAAATATTTGTGTGTCACACTAATTGATGTGACACACAATATTATGTGTCACATAAAACCTCTCAAACCTGCTTCCTGAACGAATTTGAAAGGGCAATAATAGAAAAGGTTGATACTTGCACCAAAAACAGCAACAACACGTGAGCACGCCAGATGGAGAAGATGAATGAAAAGCAAAATGTGATTTGGCTGAGTTAGCATGTATGGCTAGATTGTGATATCAGTAGGGTGTGGAGTGGCTTTAGTGAAGCTATTAGCTATGGATTCAGGCGTCGACTCACGCCGCGCTGCAATTGTTCTCTTGATCATGATGAGTCGCTTCTCGGATGCTGTCTTCGCCTCCTCCTTCTCGGTGAGCCATTTGGCGCGTAGTTTCGCTTTCAGCGGGCCCATTGCCCCGACATCGAGCGGTTGACAAACCACAGTGCTATTGGGAGGAAGAGGGACCAGAGTGCAGCAAGCTTCTTTAGCTAGTTGGTCTTTGGATGCCTGCGAGACATGGCAATCCAAGTTGTCCACTGTCAAGACAGATGGACACTCAATCCCATACCGTAATAGATCGCAAATGTAGTGTTCCCACCCCACGCTGTCCATCCAAGCATTGAGTTGCACTCTGTAAATGTGCCCTTTCGGGTACAGCCGTACAGGTCGCCCTGTCGGCCGTTCTCCGCGAGTCTCAGCGCCAGTCAGCAGCAGATGGTAATGGAGGAGTGGGTGACAGTTCAGTTGGGGATACGCAGACGCTGCTGGCGTTCTATCGCCTACGCTACGAGCAGTTCCAGGATTCCAGCAGGAGTGGGCTGCCATGCTTGCGAAGACGACCAAGAGCCTTCAGGAGCAGCTCGTCGCCCACCAGCAGTTCGCTGAAGAGCGCGTTCAGGTAGGTTTGAGTGTCATCGGGATGCTGGATATCTCACCATGAAGAGTTCACATGTGACACGTCTGAATATCTGTGTATTTTTAAGGACGCCGCTGGACGAGCTTGCGACGAAGAAAGCCAACTTGACGCAGCAGAAGACCCATTTGGAACACAATACCCACTTTGTTGAGAAGCAACTGGTGAAGATGCAGAGGATGTTGCGCCAGACGGCAAAGGACTACCTGATAATGCTCCACCAGTCGCAAGAAGCTACGCGAACACGAACAGGAGCTCAACGAGCTGCAGCAGAAATGCGAGATGCAGCCAACGCAGCGCAAGCAGGTGCTCCGATAGGCCGTCGCGGAGACCCAGGCTTTGAAGAAGGCAGTCCAGGAAGAAGGCAGCGTGTGTGCAGAAGAATTCCGCAGTCAGGTGTTCTCGAGAGAATGGCACCTCCACATCCTCAAAGAACAGTACGCAGCAGTGCATGAGGCGTGCACACGACGCATCCAAGATCTCCAGGCGCGACTCACAAAGCTGTGCAGTCGTTACTAAAACATCGGCACGCACCGCGAAATGGAGATGGAGGGTTTCAGGCGTCACATCGTCTCGCTCAAGCGCTATCTGCAGAAGCTCGAGGTTATTTCCTACGGGTGACTGCTCGCCATGCAAGAGCCCCAGAGTATGCGATACGGTGTGTGGATGGACATGTTGGTCAATCTAGTGCAGGTTGCCGTAGCTGACATAAATCAGTGGTGATGTTGCTATGGACTATGTTGTAGATGAGTACTACACGCTGGATTCGAACGAATAGAGTGAGGCGGATGCAACAGAAGAGCGAGCATGGGCAGGAACAGGACGAAGAGGGAAAATTCGCTTCATGGAGCTGCAGAATGCCGTCGCTTACACGAAGGCGAGGCGTCGGAGGGTGAGTTACTCTACAACCTGGTCGCCGATCTGCTGCACAGGTTTCTTATTTGCAAAGAAGGCAAATTTGCTTGGTAACCTCAAGACAAAGGTGGTGGGCGGCGCGATTAGCAGTATCACGCAGCAAGTTGGAGCGACATTCCCCCCGTCGAGTTGATCAAATAGAAGGCCGAGTGGCTGTGAAAGGTTAAGAAGCTCTACAACAAGGTACCAAGTGTGCTCATCAACGACACTTCCGGGTACGAGTCGCTCATGAACCTGCGCACCTGCGGTTTCTCGCTGCTGGCTCCCAACTTGCGCGGACTAGATCCACGTGCGTTCCAGTATGCGCATCGGTTGCGCCAGAATTGGCACTCCCGTGCCGCGCACAACACGATCGTCTGCTACTACAGCTGCAAACCCATACTGGACAAGCCAATTCAGATGGCGCGCATGCACCAGAATGAGCACGGGGTCTTTTAGTTTGAGGACTGCGCCGCATAGAGCATCAAGTTGTTAGAGCGGGCGTTCGCCATCCAAGTCGATGTCGTCCTCGACTACGTGACGATGATCACGCGCTTGACCCGTATGGTGCATGGCCAAGGCGCTCACGTTTGTCGACATTCTGCGGTACACAACCTGCAAGCGAAAGAGATGAAAGGGTTGAAATAACATCCTGCTTTCGCGAGGAGATTGAAGGCGTTGCAGCTCTCTCACGTCTGCTCAAGATCCTGTCAAGATGCAGTTTCATCATGACTTACCCGATCATTCTCAATGTGGGCATGAAAGAGAGAATTCTGAAGACCTTCCTGACGATGTGCAGCATTTGATCAAGTGCGAGCAAATGGAGGTTGACCGCGAGCTATCCGTTATAACAGCCACCTGAGCGGTTGTCTCTCCCTCTACAAGAGCACGTTTGCTTTTCACACAGCAAATAAACAGCAAGCAAGAGCAACATGGTAGCAGCGTCACCAGCCCAAGAAGACACGCGCACGTCGTCGCCGCCAGCGAAGGTGGCACCCCATCGACAGCTGCAGCCGCTGCTGCCATTAGTGG
Organism: Globisporangium emineosum; assembly: GCA_023334195.1. NCBI lineage: Eukaryota > Oomycota > Peronosporomycetes > Pythiales > Pythiaceae > Globisporangium > Globisporangium emineosum. The sequence goes on from JAASGK010000336.1 coordinate 17,918, forward strand.
GGATGCTGCGAGCGCAGAAGCTGCCGTCTCCGCTACCACCGTCACCGCGACCCCAAAGCAGACGCGCGCGTCCCTGTCAATCGACTGTCGTGGATCGTGAAGAGCTTCTGCGAGCAGCGGGTCGACGAAAGCAAGGCGCCTTCTCGCGGCACGACTTCAACCTGTCCTGAATGTCTTTATCTCTACGTACGCGATTGATTAAAAACGGTTTCGAGCTTTTTTTTAAAAATAAAAACGTAGCCCTACCCTCAGTGTGGGAAAATCGTTGCGGTGTCCAAACTGCTTTTGACTTCACTTTGTATCAAAATCTGTGAACATTCGCGCAACACTATAGATTCTCGGAGGTTTCACGAAAATGCATAAATTGTTGGAGGATTTGATAAATCGCAGGTTTGCACAGGGAAAGTTCATACCCCTTCAATCTATCACGGGCTTTTGAAAAATAGAAAGGTCAATCCATAAATACGGGAATATTTCAAAACCATAAAACGTAATTTAGCTTCCAAATTTAGGAAAAATAGCTCCGCTTTTGCATACTCTTTTACATGCATTTAAAGCTGGCGCAACGCTTCAGTAAGCTACATGACTGGACTCGGATGGGGCTCACTCAAAGGAATCGGCACTTCAAATAAATGCACGAGTGTCCGCCCTGAGATACTGTAGCGTACACGTAAGAACCATCGTTCCCGCTAAGAATGTGACGATCATTATCATTCGCTTCCACCTAGTAGTCTATCATCGAGAACTCGAGATGTGTGGATAGCACATGGGAAACGCGCCATGTCGCCAAGTCGACATGTCCACTCACTGGTCAAAGGGGTGTCTCGGTCTAAGAATCGGATGGCATTCAATCAACAATTTCAACAAAAGTAGACACGATTATCAATTAAAAATCATATCTGGAATAAATGCGTCTAGAAAGCCTGCACAATAGCAAAACTGTCACAGTATGCGACACAGTCCACTAAATTTAATATTCCTTCAAAAAATGCCCACATTGCGACAAAATATCTGTCGACTTTGGGAAACCACCCAATTCCGACCTCTGACTGTTCGCCACGATAATCAACATGTTTGGAGTCGTGAATGTTTATTCGAAGACCAAATGTGAAAATTACAAAAGGCACCAACAAAAGCAACTCTGTGGAGTAATCCTCAACATTTCCAAGCAGTTTGGACACGCCCAGGCGTTCCTTTGCTTTCTGAATGAAGAGCTCCCTGGAAAGCCATCCTCTCGCCATTCTCACTTTTGCATTTGCAAGCACCGTCCAACATTCGACCACCACAGCTGACTCAGCCAGTCGTAAACCGATCAACCAATCAGCCACCATGAGCCTATCCAACAACAATCTAAAAAACAACCCAGAGGTCCGCGACAAGATCTCCTTTGACGCGTACGTCTCGGGGCTCAAGTTTGGCGCGAAAGTCGCAGGCTGCGTGGGCACCGCCGTGCTGGCGGCGCACACGTACGTGCCAAAGTTCCGAACACGCCTCGGCATCAGTGGCAAGTGGGGGCTCGTCGTGTCCTCATTCCTGGCGTCGTCGACCATCGAGTCGGAGCAGCGCATTCTCGCCGGCGCGCGTGACCCAGCCAAGTACCTCGCATCGATGGAGTCTGGGTACGTCGCCTCGGACGAGGGGAGCCACCACAGCAAGCTCAAGCTGTACCAGCGCGCCGCAAACTTTTTGTACGACCACCCGTACCGCAGCCTGGCCACCGTCGGCGTACCGACCGTCGGCTCGATCTACCTCTACCAGCGCACCAACACGGCGATCGCGGCGTCCCAGCAGATCATGCACACGCGTATCTACGGCCAGGCAGCGGTCGTCGTAATGCTGCTCAGCTCCATGGCGTTCCACGACTACATGGTCAAGCACGGGCGATTCGAAGTCCAAGAAGATTTTGAGGAGAGCGGGCACGACAACAGCAGCATCAATACCAGAGAGCTGCAGCACCAGCGCTCTTAGATACATAGAACACCAACGGCAGCACCAGACGAAGCCACCACACAAGTAGCAGAATGAAGACGCTCGACAGACTCAGGTATTCCTTCGCTTCATGCGCGCTTGTAATCACAAATTTCATGTATTCAAAGTTGATTTTTACAAACAACTCTACCCGGTATACCGGTATTCGTGTGTACACATCGTGGAGATACCGCAGGATTTATCGGTATACCGGTATTATTATCCGAGCTCGGTGCGATTCTTTGTGTCCCGTGCAATAGCTTCCACCGCATTCGCCAACAGCTCCACAAGAGACACGAGAGACACGCAGCAAAAGCGCGCGCCTCTGTTAAACAAGCAGCAGCCCGTCCGTCCATCCCTGTCCAGCCAACCCGCAACCAGTAGTTGCATATAATGAGCGCCAGCGGAGCCATCTCGTCGGCGCCAACGTCGACGCTCGAGCCGCATGCTGCGCGCGACATCATCACCACGCACGCGTACCGCAGCGGGCTGCTGGCCGGCGCGAAGGTGGGCGGCGTCGCGGCCATGGGCGTGCTGGCTGCGAACCACTACTTGCCAACGTTCCGCAAGCGCCTGGGCGTGAGCGGCAAGTGGGCGCTGGTCGTGAGCTCGTTCCTCGGCTCGTTCACGATCGTGTCGGAGAAGCGCATGCTCGCCGGCACGCGCAACCCGCAGCGGTACCTGGACTCGCTCGACCCGCACTTTGTCGAGGAGAAGATCAACGAGCGCAAGACGCTCAAGTGGTACGAAAGCACGGCCAACTACGTGTACGACTACCCGTACCGCACGCTCTCGCTGATCGGCGTGCCGCTCGTCGGCGGCATCTACGCGTTCCAGCGCACGAATAAAGCGCTCGCGGCGTCGCAGCAGATCATGCACACGCGCATCTACGGCCAGGGCGCGGTTGTCGTGCTGCTGCTGAGCTCCATGGCGTTCCACGACTACATGGCCAAGCGCGGCCGCTTTGAGCCGGAAGAATAAACGACCCGGCGAATGCGGTGACGGAGAAGAAGAGACGACGCACCGAGCAACGAGGTTGGGGGGAAGCTATCAGAATTGCCTTCTTTTTTTTGATATATTGGAATCCACCCAAAGTCTCGCCTGAAGCTGGCAGCTAACACAAGACATAGGTAGCGAGAGACGCAATTGTGCTGTCAGTGCAAGACAGCTTGGGGCTTTGAGACTTGTTCGCTTTTAGACTAACGTTACACCAACACAAACGGAAAAAAAGAGAGACACACATGCATTCATTCACACACGGTTGCTCGCATTGCGCTACTACTATTTTGAAGGGCCAGCTGAGGAGCTCTCTCTCACGCGCCCGAGTCGCGAGATGCAGGGCCATCGCCTGCATTGAGATGCTGCTGGTCGACGAAGTTTCTCTCTTGCTGGCCCCACGCTCAAGTCGCTTGTGACCCAATCTTGCGCATCAAACGTGAACGTCAGTTGGTACCTTCAAGCAACATTCCGGGCGTTTCATCCATCAAATGCGCGTCAGCATGGAGAAAATGATGACGCGCCACCATCAGTGGATTGACTGATTTGATCTTGAAGAGCTCAGAGATGAGCTCTCAATCATTATTCATTTGTGCTGCTGCGAGTGGCGATGCCAGGAGCTAACCCTCCTCTCATTCTCTGCATGTTGATCACCATTTGACGTACAACTGAGAATCCCTGATGCTAGCACTGCTCAGTAGCTGCTGCTGTAGTGCGGCTTTGCTTTCCTCGAGCGGATGGATGACTTGGGAAACTATAAGAATATGATGTTCCGCAGGGTCAAGAATAGCTCGCCTTGGAAACCAAATCGCAGTTCAGCAAGGAGGGGTTTCGCTATTGGGGATTGTGGTATATTTATATGCCCCCTTGCCTTCTCTCCACCCCCACTCCCACCCCCGCCTCCAGTCTCTCTCCCTCTCTTGCTCTCGCGCTCCTACAGCACTTACTTCTGTTGATCCAAGCAAGACGCAAGAGAGAAGGAAGTCAAGCTTGACTCCCTCTACAGCTCCGGCAGTGTGTTTTCGCTACGCAGTAAACGAACTCGGAGCGAGCGACAGCGCCACCAGCACCAGTATCACAACCGTCGCATCGCAGCCTCCAGCGACGAAGACGACGACGACGAGAACCACATGACCGCGATCGTCGTGCATCAGGACGAGCCACTCTCGGCGGCGGCCGTCGCGCCAGTCATGATGACAACCTCCGCCATTGAAGGAGGCGGGGTCGGCAGTACATACGGCAGCAATAGCAGCGGGTCACCAGGTGAGACAGGAGCGCTCGTCACGCCTATGCGCCGAGAGAGCAGCCACGCCGGCAATGGTGGCAAGCGCAAGGGGCCAAACACAAACCGCCCCGAGAACACGCGCTGGATTCAACAGAAACTGCCCATGTGGGAGCCCATGCTCACGCTCTCGTGGTCGATCGGGATCTGCTTTTTCGTCGCTGCGACGTGTCTGGCGCTGGGCATCGTGATCGTCACGACTTCTTCCTCACTGACGACGTTGCGCGTTGTCTACGACGCTGGCTCGGACACGAACCTCATGGACCGCGGCGATGCTGTGGCCCAGCAAAAGCACGGATACGTGACCAACCTCGAGAACTGTCTGCTGGATACGCCGAAGATGGCCAACTCGTTCCACGCCGACCACACGTGCTACATCGACATGACGCTCACCGAGGCGATCAAGGGACCGGCGCACATCTACTACGAGCTCTCCGGGTACTTTCAGCACCACCGGCGCTTCGTGTCTTCGTACGACCGCACGCAGTTCACAGACGAGTGGCGCCCATCGTCCGAGATCACCATGTGCGCGCCGCTAGTGGACCTCGAGTCCGAGCTCTGCGACGTCAGCGACTGCGACTCATTTTCCAATAAAGTGCGCCAGGCTTTTCCCTGCGGGATCGTCGCCAACACGATGTTCAACGACATCTTCTGGCTGCACAGAGGCCTCCTGCCGAACGGCACCACGCTGGGACTCACGGATCTGGTCTCGAACGGCGTCGCGCGCGTGTACCCTTCGCACAACATGAAGAACCCGACGTGGGACGTCAACCTGACCAAGTACCTGCCCGTGTGGCACAATCCGAACTTCAGCCGCATCATCGCCCCCGTGAGCGGCAACCGAAGCTCGCACATCACGTCCGACTACACCAACAGCACTGCGTGGGTGCATGACCCACTGGACCCTGAGGTTGGAGCCGGCACGGGCGTCGAGAACGAGCACTGGCGCGTGTGGGTTGAAGGCGCGGCGAACCAGCCGTTTCGCAAGGCGTACGGCAAGATCCAACACGACTTGCCGGTCAACACGACGCTCGTGTTCGCTGTGCAGTCGAACTTCTACGTGCGGAGCTTCGCAGGCTCCAAGGCGCTGGTCGTGAGCGAGCTCTCGTGGTTCGGCAGCCAGAACTATGCGCTGGGCATCTTTTTCATCGCAGTGGGCGGCATTTTCTTCATCGCCGGTGTGCTGTTTGCGGTCCGCAAGTGCACAAACCCGCGCCAACTGGGCGACACGACGTCCTTGGCCTGGAAGCACAAGCCCAGCTCGAAGTCGAAGACGCAGTAAGATACGTACGAGACATAGTCACACGAAAGCTTTGGGAATAGTCGACCGACCACCTCTATCCAATACTTCATACTGTCCACATTCATCTGAATTTCTAACAAGAAAACACATTTCTTTTTCATCAAAGGTGAAGTATTGAAGAGGCTTTCATTTGTTCAGCAGGGAGCCATGTCAAGAAGGAGGGAATGGATCTCAGGCGATCAATCCCAACCAGTCAAAACGTGAGATAACCTACCCTGAAAAACTCAGTTAACAACTCACCGACGGAAACTCCGTTCCAGGACTACAGCAGGGACTGCTTGCTGTCCAATCAAAGGACCAAACTGCTCCTTAGTTCGCCGTGCCGCCGTTCGCAGTGGGGTGCATGGCCGCCTTGACCGACCTAGCGAGCCTCGCGTTGATGCCAATCGAGATCCATGAGAAGATGCCGTCCAAGACCGAGTTGCCCAGGTAGACGTAGTTCACCACGGGATCAAAGCCCGTGGCAGCTGATTGCGAGAAGATCGAGTCCTTGGCGTTGGTCGTGAGCGTCTGCTTATTCACCGCGTGTGCGGACGTGGCTTCAGCCTTTGTGATCAGGTCTTGATCAAAGAAGATCTGGCCCACGTGCGACGCCGAGCCCCCGGAATACGTGTTGTTCTTCAGCACCGTGCCGTCGTGCGTGGCCAGCACGTGGATGTGCGAGGCGCGACCCGTGTAGTGACCCAGGAACGTGGTGAGGGACGGCACGAGCCCCTTGGCACTCGTCGGCGCCAGACCGCGGTTGAACGTCTTGTCGATGTTGGTCTTGTCCCTCGAGTTACCGTTTTGATTAGCGATGACACCGGAGCACACCCCCGTGGAGTTGTAGTGCCAGAAGTCGATGTACAAGTTCGGCACCGGCAGACACGTGTTAACGTCGATGACTTGCGGCTCCGTGTACAGATCGATACTGGCCTGCTTCTCACGGATGTCCGTACGCAAGAACTCGCCGCGCACATAGTACGGACCTTCAGTCACGTACGGTTCAAGCACGCACTTTGGCTGCGAGCCAAAGAGGATCGCTGGGTCCGTCGCGTTGCTCACACCTGTGAGGTTCGACTTGTGGTTGGTCGCGATGACCGCGGCCGCGCTGAGTTTGCGCTCTTGGCGAATCTTCTCAATGACGGCAGCACGCCGAGCGCTGCCCTCGGCTTGGAGGCGGCGGTCGTGAGGGGTGTTGACGCAGGCTTCAAGCAGACGCTTGCTCTCGGTCATAAAGAGCCTGCGTTGAGTGTACTCCTCAGCAATCTCGATTTCCAGGTATCCATTACACCTTTGGGCCAAATCACTTTTCGTGATGATTTCGCTTCACCAGCCGGAAAGAGGGTGTGGCGAAGCGGGTTAGCTGGTTGAGAGCAAATTGCTTTGTGGCAATGAGGGGCAGACCGTCGCCGCCGTGCGCTTGGGGAGGTGTGTGAAACTCCTAGTAAGCCTGAAGCACCTAGTTGCGACCTGACCTTATGCCACTAAAGATAGACTAGCTTTCGTTTCTCCGGAAACCAGAGTATCCATCCGGAGTTCTCTCCACGTGGTGCGCCTCGCCGGGGTGGGCGGTAGTGCGTTGAGCAAGCCCGATGGTGGTCACGGCGACAGCGGTGAGGAGTTTGACCAGCTGGACCATCTTGAAGAGAAGAAGATTTGGCAACTTGGAGATTTGAGTGGTAGTGGTGGTCGTGAAGGAGATGTTTCTCGAAGCTGGTGAATTGAGAAGTGAGTCTCTGGAAACCAAAGTCGCGGACCTGCGCTTGACAAAGGTTTGCGCGGACTCCTTTCCACTTCCACCCTCAGTAGCGAACCAGAGCAAACTAGTACGAGTGTTTCCCTGTGTGGGCGAGGATAGCAACAAGTGCTACCGTGCTGATTCGAAGATCCATGCGCCTTGCAACTGATGCCCCCACCTACACAGTCGGATTTCAGTGAAAGCCAGGTTCAGGCTCAAGATCTTCCCTAGTTTGGCTCGTCAACCTGGCTTTGTAGAGTGTTGTTGTTGTAGATCTCCCCTCACGACAACTTCCACGCCCTCACGTGGTTCACCTACTCTGTGTTGCAAGTTTGCTGATAAGAATACCTGGCGCTCAAAGAGAGGGCGATATCGACGATCGGCAATTGGCTTGGAAGTAATCTGAGTACAACAAACTACTACATCAATTCGACGAGAATCGCTTCTGTGAGCGCGAGTGCAGCTGACGTTATGTCGGCCGCCGAGTTCCTCACAGCGCAACAACAGCTCGTTCATCAAACAGGAGAAGTCACCCAAGTTGCACCTTCGGAATCGATCCTTGGGCCCTCGAAACTGACGAGGACCTCATGGTTTCTCGATGAATCCATGTAGGAAAACAGGCTCAGTCTGAAGACGAAATCTTTTGGTCCTATATATGTATGAGGCGCATGGAAACCCTGGACCTGGTGGAAGTAGATTTAGCCGCTTGCGGATACAGTGTACAAGGTGACCTCCAACATTCTCTGCATGTATGTCGCTCGGCCTGGCTCACACCCACCACGCGCTCCGAAACACAGCAAAGGCACCTAGAGGTCCATGGACCTGGCGACAGTAATATGATCCTTGACGCACAACGAGCTTGTAAGCACCTCAACTGTACTCGCCTTCGAAGAAACGGCCAACAAGCCAGCCAACCAACTCGCGTGGACCAGTAGGCACCGCGCCAGCAGAGAATACAACAAGATGGTCGATCACCTTCCCGACATTGCGATCGACGCGCGCGGAAGCTGGGCGCTCTCAGCTCTCAGAAGACTCAACAGGAGACGACACGAAGAGGAACAAAACCTCCTTCTAACTGACCTCCACGGACAACCCTCCCGGAAACCCTCGCTAAACCCCACTCCTCACAGTGATTAAACAGTTTCAGGATTTCCTCGACGTACACGCTGCTGACCCTGGAGCGGGCGCGCTGCGCGAGTGTGCTAGCGCCCACTTGCTCTACCCCCTCCCCCGAATCATCATCCAAGTCCAACCTGACGTATATTCCTGTAGATACGGTAGCTTCCACCGCTCCCACCAACTGAGACCTTGAGAGCTGCAGTGACTCTGGCGCCCGGCTAGCGACCACTCCGTGTCCTACGGGTTCAGACCACAGGCAACATGCAGCAGTCGCACAAGTTTGCTTTTTCACAGGACCAACGGATGGGTGGATCCCGTTCAGCCCGAAGTACTGTCCATCGTTGGAGTGGGCGACCGTGGTCCACACGACGGTAGGTGCGGAGACGATTATGATTCCACCGGAAGTGATCGCAGAAAACGAACAGAGTACATCAGCGTTTGCCGTGGTATAGTGGGAGAAATGGTCCTCTTTTGTTGTTTGCTGATTTATATGTTAACAGCGCAGTGTCCAGTGCAGTTGGACCTCCCCGTATGCAGAGTCTCGTTGCGCCTGATGCCATTTCCCGCACAGCCATTTTGGGGCTCGGTTTCTGATGTTTTGTATGGAGGATATGCATAGTGTACACCTACCTACCTTTATTCACGACGGATGCTCCCATTCAAGCCTCCTATGTGTTGTGACGGACACGAAGTCATCCAACATTTAATATGCTTCACAACACTTGAGTAGGAGTATGGTAGCTGCAGCCACGTTTCCATTGGACAATGAGAACCAGATCCACTAATGGCGTTGGCTATCACTGACAGAAGTCAGAGACAATTGAGTGTTGAACAAACGATTCGGGCGAGACAACGCATTCAATGCCACTTTCAGCATATCCACAAAAAGAGTTGGAGATCTGCTCTGGAAGACGCGATCATTTCTACCCAAAGATGGCAAAACAAGCACTTTCGACTATGTTGCATCCTGCTATATAATACATACATATGCTTTGCTAATTTCTACCAGGAAATCCAGCTTGGCAACATGTCATTTTGTTTGGAGATATAACAATAAAAAATTAAACCAAGTACCCCACATATCGAAATATGACACATAACCAAAATGAGGACATAGTAAAACTTTTATCCTCTCCTTCCCAAACATTCACTGTACAAAGAAACAGGTGTCAGTTCAGCCCAATTTTTGGGGGACCAGAGGGAGAATGAATGGAGGATTTTGGTTTATGCTTTATTCGAATGGTTATGCTCAAATTCTCAAATACATTGTAGCAATAATTTTGGTAAAACTAAAAACCCGGCCTTGGACTTGCTGCATCGACATGGTGCAGAACAGCAGCGCCGAATTATTATATACCATACCATAAAAACTCCGACACCGAAATCTCTTCCGACATCCCTTCTGACAAATCAGAGGGGCCACTATTTGAGAGAAAACAAAATAAAGCGTAAATCAGTCTCTCACTGTACTATTTTCACCCATTCACCCAGTGTGTTTTACTGTACTGCTCTTGATGGGTGCATTTGGATAAGTTCAGAGCAAGGGGAAGGGAATTTCA
>JAASGK010000337.1:0-27810 GCA_023334195.1 Globisporangium emineosum
CCCCCCCCCCCCCCATTCTTCATGATTGTATGATCTGTATGCTTATCTTTCTCTCTTGTAGATGGGACAGCTCGGTCACGGCGACTTGAAGAGCTCGAATGTGCCGAGAAAGATTGAGTTCTTCGCGGAGCACGGGCTCGTGGTCGACTACATCTCGTGCGGCGGCTGCCACTCGGCTGCTGTGACCAAAGACGGTGAGCACGGGACTTAAGGACAGATGCTTTGACAAATCCCCAATGTCCTAACGAATCGTATGCATTGTTGTTATTGTTGCGATAGGCACACTGTACATGTGGGGAGAGGCGCACTGGGGTCAGCTCGGCTTGCCAAAGGAGTTCCGCGATCTGCACCAGTCGTTGCCTGCGAAATGCCCCGTTTTGCAGGACGGCAGCGAAGAGAAGATCGTCAAGATCAGCTGCGGTACGCATTGCAATTTAGGTTTCCATTGTTGTTGCTGTTGCTGTAGCGCATCGAATTCCTCTTAATTATCATGTTGTGGTTCTGCTGCGATTTGGACAGGCGGTGCGCACACTGCTGCATTGACCGACAAGGGCCATGTGTACATGTGGGGGCGCTGTGACAACGGCCAGCTTGGTATCGGCCACGAGTGGCTGCGTGATTCCGACGATGATGGAATGCTCGGGGTCAGCCGCCCACACCGCGTCGAAGGGTTTGGTGACGAGAAAGTGGTCCAAGTCGCGTGTGGCGCGTTCCACTCGGCAGCTGTGACGGAGTCGGGGAGCGTCTACATTTGGGGCAAGGAAGACTACGGCATGCTTGGCGTCGGTCACACCTCGGACGTGCAGGTTCCACAGCGCATTGAGCTGTTCGACAAGATTCCTGCACTGTACGTGGCACTGTTTGATATATACTGTAGGTTTTGATGCTATGGACTGAATGAACTAACCAAACGATAACGATTGCTTGCATTTGGATTTCATCACACAGGCGTGTTTCTTGCGGCGGGTGGCACACGGTCGTCGTGACCAAGTCCGGCGCCTGCTACTCGTTCGGACGTGGCGAATACGGGCGTCTGGGGCTTGGAGACACCAAAAGCCGCTACAGACCACACCAGGTACGCTGTGTACCTCCTCGCTTTGTTTTTGTTTGCTTTTGCCGCCGCTCGGAGGCACTATCTGTGACCTAAACTTGGGTTATCGAATTTGTTGATTGCTGGGCAGGTGGAAGCGTTGAAGGACAAGATTGTGGTCCAGGCGGCGTGTGGCGGCTCGCACACTCTTTTTCTCACAAAAGACGGCGTCGCCTACAGCTCAGGGCGAGCAGAGTGAGTCGATTATATAACTGGGACTTCCCACTTTGCTTCGTTTTGCAACTAACCGAGGCTCATCCTGTTTGCTCTGTGCCATTGTTCACCATTTTGTAGCCATGGCCGCCTTGGAGATGAGAATTTGAAGACGAGCATCACGCCAAAGCCGCTCAACCTGGGAGAACCGCTGGTGCGCCAAGTGTCTGCTGGCGGCGCGCACTCGGTCGCACTGATGCACTCGTCCCGCGCGCTGCTGTCGCCCCTGCTCACGTCGCTCCCCAGCATTCTCGAGGTCCCTCAACAATCGCTCTGAGAAGGAAAGGATGGCAGACAGCAAGATAGAAAGTCTAATAGCTTGCTGCACACAAACAAAAGGATGAAGACACAAGATGACGCATAAAGGGATACAACAAAGCAAGTAACAACAACATACGGCGAGCACACAACATCACACCGTCGTCAATGAAGCCATGCTTCTCAAAGTTGTTCCTAATGGGAATGGGAACTTTAGCCATTATAAAATTTGAGATGGGTTTCCGCCCCAACTGTCACTGTATTTGAAGGGATACCATCTCACAGGTTTTATTGTAAAGTGCGTAAATTTACCTGTTTAAAAGACATAAACGAATGTAGAAAGTTTTTGGTACTGTGTTTATTGAGAATTAATCTCTAATTAATGCTTCTATAATATGTGAAACTCATTATAAGAGGCTGAGTGCAAGAGTGCTGGTCACTCTAGTGGCTGCAATGTGCGACTTCACACAGTCACGCGCTCACGCTGTGTGAAGGAAGGAAGGAGACGGACAGCAGATCGAACCCGCATTCTCCTGGAAACGATGGGCGGCGCCACAGCGGCAGCGGACGCAAGCAGCCACTTGAGCAGCGAGCTCACGGCATACTGCACGCAGAACAGCGAAATGCGACTGCGCGACCAACGCAGCGGAGGCGGCTCGCTCGCCGACAGCACCGACAGCGTGGACGGCGACTTCGTCACCACGACCCACACGATCAGCGAGATGCGCGTGCACGAGCGAAGCCACCACGGCCGACAAAGCGAGAAGCACGTCGTCGTGAAGATGGCGGTGCGGCAGAAGTCCCACCGACACGGCGATGGCGATTCTGACGACGATGGTGACAATGCCTATGTGGGAGTCATGAATGGGACCAACGGAAACGGGCAGTACGACAACCACAATAAGAGCTGTGCCATTACGGTCGAAGAAATCGACGACGACGATAACGAGGGCATGAGCGCACACACAAGGACCACCAGTGATCAGTTTGATACGACGAGCACCAGCAGCTTGGAAAAGAGTAATGGCAACTTGCAACTCACGGATGTAAACAACGTGACGATCCAAGAGACCATGCTGGGGTTGGTGAGCGAAACAGAGCGTATGAAGCAGTTCTTCTACGACCAGGAGCAGGCTTTCCGGAGAGAGCGCGAATACGTCGAACAGCTCAAGAAAGAGCACAAGGCGCTGAAGACCATGGCGAAGGAGTACAAGTGTCGCGCACGAGAGCAGAAGCGCGTGCAGCGGATACTGCGCGAGGTGAAGAAAAAAGATGGCCACTCGCATGGCGACAAGCGCAAGGTGAAGAAGCAGTGCCAGCGGCTCCAGCAATACCAGAGCGAGCTGGCGCTGCGGCTGGAGCTCGTGCAGTCCAAGAACAACGTCTACGAGATGCACGTCGAGAAGCAGCTGGCGGAGCTGCGACGCGAGTACTCGGACAGCTATTTATTCCCCAATCCGTTCCAGTAGCAGCGCAGAGAGGCTTCATTATCAACCACGTACTCGATGTGTGTTCGAATGAATACACACAGCCATTTTCAGTTTGAACTGGAAAAGCAACTCATCCTGTTTGAAAATATTCCAGCCAATCACCGGTCTTTATATGAAATTTCTGCCAATCCCAGAGCTTCCCTCGTAACAAGTCGTGCGCATTTTCTCACACAACAATGTGGCAAACAATCACACACACACACAAAGCATTCATTTTCGAACCGATCGACAGACAATAGAGACCACGCTACTCACCTGTCGGTCTCCGCGTCGCCGTCACCGTCCCCACAATGATCTGGCCCGACGAAGAGCACGACTCGTCGCGGCAGCTGCAGAAGAAGCTCGAGTACGCCAAGGAGCTGGAACTGCAGATCGAGCTGCGACGCGTGCGGCAGCGAGAGGAGCAGCTGGAGCTCGAGGAGCTCGAGCGCAAGTTCCAGCCGGACGACCGCTCGCCCGCCAAGTGGCTCGTCGACGGTGGGTACTCGGCACCGATGGTGCAGCACCCGGACTTTGCCACCTACCGCTCGCCGTTTCGGTTTCCTCAGCAGCAGCAGAACGCGGTGAATGATGGACAGTACAACGGACGAGGTAACTCTGCACTATCACCATTGCCGCCTTCCGCTGGGGAGCCAAGCGGCGCACCGAGTGTGGAAAGGGACGGGAGCGCAGCGAGCGGACACACGCGCTTCCGTATCACGGACCTCCAGGACCAGACCGACCGACTGCGCGAGCGCGCGCAACAGCTGGAATGGAAGCGGATTCTGGATGAGCAGGTGCGCGAAAATGCGCGGCTCAAGCAGCAGGAAGAGGACCATCGACGGCGGGACGAGGCAGGTTCGGTGCGCGAAGAGATGATGTTCCTGCGGGACCAGCAATTGGCTGCGCAGAGAAGAATGGGTTTTCCAGTGGGCACTGGGTCTCAGCAGAGTCCAACGTATACTTCAGTAGCCCCAGCAGCATCACCGCCACAGCCTCAATACGAGCACTTGGACACACCCACCAACAAGCATCATCACCACCAAGTGTCGGATTACCAGCAGCACCATTACGAGCGTTTAAGAGAGAACGACAGCTTGTATGAAATCAGTGAACCACAGCGCGCCAACCAAGTCAATTATCCCCACCACTACGACGTAGACACAAGCACGATACCGCCGCCAGCTCCTTCGCGGTTCAATTATCCTTCAACCTCCCCACAGCCAAACCGAGATCCAGTAGCTTTACAACAGCAGCAGCAGCAGCAACAATCTTATGACTCGTTTGCGGACTCTCGAAGTCTCATCATCAATGAATACCGATCGCTGTTGGCGGACATTCGACGAGAGCGCGAGGAGCTCCGCCAGGAGAAAGAGGAGCTTCGGCAAGAGAAAGAGCAGTTGCGGCTCGAACGCGCGCTTTTGCAGTTGGAGAACGAGAAGATGGCGAGTTCCGTCGAGACACAGAGACGCTTGAACGAGCAGCAGCTGGAGATGCAGCGCCAGCAGGAGGTTCCTTTTCGTCAGCAGCCGCAGCAGCAACAACAGAGCGTGAGTGCGTATCCGAGTCCTTTGCGCGAGTACTACCAAGCTCCTCTATCCTCTGTCCATCGTCCGCAGAGACCTCCCGCATTTGACCTCTCGCAGATCAACCAGATGGAGAGATCGATCGCTGCGCTCGGTATGGGTAGTCGCAGTGCGAAAGAGACTCGCGCGCCAGAACCTAGGCCAAGTCCGATCTCGATGGACGATTTCGCTGTCCCGCAGAATCGGCTGATAGCGAATGTTGTCGACTCGCCTCGATTCAAGCGGCTGTCCCAGTTCCGGTTCAAGCCAACAGCAGTAGATGAAGAGTCGAATGCGCTGGATCAGTCGCTTATTGGTGAGTCTGTTTTCGTTGCTCTCAGCCCCGAGGAAGTGTCGAGTGCCGCATCAAGAGGCCCTCCGCATATCACAGAGACAGCATCTCCTCGACGCGGCGAGAAACCTGATAACAGCATTCGCAATGAGTTGCGTAGCAGCCGCGTGATCAAGAGCCGTGGCTTTTACAACATTGAGAGCGAAATTGGCGCGTTTCCTGCGCGCACTGCTGAAAAGGAAGCCCAGAGACACAACACTGAGAGGAAGAAGAGAAGCTCTGCGCACAAGTCGCCAAGTCGGATGCCTCGCAGTACCGAAAAAGCTCGACTTCAACAAGAGAAGCTTGCTGCGAAGACGTTTATGGAGTACGAGGCGAGCAGCAAGTTTGTGCCGTTCACACCGTCTGCATCTGCAGTGGATGCGCACCAACGACAGAAGGAGCGACAGCGGAACAAGCACAGGCAACAACGACAGCGGCAGTTCGCCTCATCCTCTGGAACAGCGGGTCAAAACGATAGCGCTGCTGCGAACCAGAGTGGCTCGGAGGACAACGAGGAACCCGAGCTCTCGAGGAGCTTGTTCCAAGTGAAAGTGCTGGTGTAGGCGAAGAATGGATGCGTGACACCATGATTGAGTAGTCTTTCAGTCAAGTTGTCAATCTCACACGTCACATATTTTTGATTGATTTATGAGGTGGGACACACCATCTGACGATTGTACGCACTGTGATTGGTTGAATATCGTCCAGCCAACCAAACGAACCGCGTTTGCTTGCATTTTGAGTTGCACAGAGTTCAAAAGCAGCAGAAGCGGACAAAAAGCACGAATGACGTCGTTCCAGTTCCCCATCGCGACGGGCAAGAAGAAGCCCGTGAAGGTGTTCGAGTGCCCTACGGAGACGTGGAAGGAGCGCGCACCGAGAGTCGCTAGGGTGCGTAAGCTTCTCCGGGTGCCTAGTGCTACACGGGTTCAGCCGCTTTACTCGTGCTTCTCGTCTGCTTTGTTTTGTGTGTGGCACGTTGTTCACATGCCGTTGCGTATTGTTGCTGCTTGCTGTTGATAGAAAAGCGACAAAGATGCCGATCCAGAGCTATCGCTGAAGCAGCAGATCCGACAGGAATTCGACGAGACGTTTGACTCGGTGAAGGATTTTGGTACGTCGTCTACTGTGTAATGGTCAACCCACAGATGCTAACGAAGAGTCTGTGAAATTGCTGTTCTTGTTTGATTGTTCCAGCGAATGCGAGTCTGAAGGGCAAGGAGAAAAAAGCGTTCGAGGCCAAGAAGATCGAGGCTATTGGAGGCAAAGCAGCGAAGACCCGCACCATGCCGTACAACATCCTCATGGGCCTCAAGAAGAAGGGAGCCATTCGCGAGAAGAAGCAGCAGGAGATGGTACGAATAGGTCGCCTTGATTGCCCTTTCTTGCACATGAAAGTGTATTATTGCGCCAACAAAGCAACTGATCCAATGAACTCTTTTACGTCTCGTGAATGATCAGAACAAGGATGCAGACGTCGTGTCGGGCAAGCGGAAAGCGAGCAGCAAGTCGAATAGCAGCAACAAGAAGAAGAAGATCGACTACGGACTGCAGGTCACGAAGGGGAAATTCAAGAACGGCATATTGACGGTCGGGCGCTCCATGTAGAGAATACCAAACACTGTTGTATCATCCTTGTGTAGAAACAACCACACCGTGCAGACCTACTATCGTACTGCGCTCGCGTATTCGACGCGAGTGACACAAAGTTGTTAATTGCTCTTATCTCGGTGAACCTGGTATAAATGCGTGATGAATAGATATATTATGAGCCACGATATTGCTAATCGAGTCCGCAACCGCAGCGCTTTCCAAGGAACTTGCTCACAGCTTTTCTCGCGAACGGGATGTACGACAGCGAGTACCAGCAAGCCGCGAGGAACTGGAGAACCACGAGAATGAAAGTCAGCACGATCCGCTGGCGCTTCTCGAGCTTGTCATAGAACGCGACAAACAACGTCAGCGCGATCAAGAGCAGGTAGAGCACAGTGATCGCCCAGCGGTAGCGGCGAAACATGTGCTGCAGCTGCCGCATCGGCCCGACGAGGAACATCGTGGCGCAGAGCAGGCAGAGCGAGCCCAACGAGTACAAAATCGCAAACGGTACGAGATTTCCGGGGCGAATCCTGTTTAAGTTGTAAAAGAAAAACGCAGATGTGAGCAAGCCTGAGCGACGACCATAGTTTAGGCAGAGACGCGAACAGTGAGAGGTGTTGATTGCTTACCAAACGACGGACAAAATGAGGAGAACTGCTCCGCCGGTCCCGCAGATGAAAAAACACCGCAGCCTCGTTCCGTGAGAGAGCACTGGGCATGACTCCTTGAAGCTGCTTCCCAGATCGTCACGCCACGATGACCCCGACACTTGAGATTCCTCGTCAGCTCCGTGGCGTGCGTAGTGCATCTTGGTTGCTGCTGTTGGTGGTGTTCTGGACCCCTTTGGAGGAAAATGTTGTGAGTTGGATCAGCAAACTGCCAGAGAATCAATCCGAGGCATGCTCAAAAATAGGAAACGAAAAGCTGCGACACGACCACAACTGAAGAAGCAGAATTGTTGGATGGAATTTAGAATCTAACGGGTAGAAGTCGCATCGCGTGCGGCAAACAAATGTAGCCATGTTGGCGATTGACCAAACAAGCCAATCAAATCCGGTGCAGCATCTGCTGCATAACCATTAAGCCATCGGTATCGTAGCTGCTCTCAATGGAGCGCATCTTGTCTTTCGCTTGACTCACGCGTTTGCCATGCTGACTCCTCGCTTTCTTAATGGTACCATCAAGTATATGACGCCATTCGTTTTTCGCTGATTCGCGAATATGCTCTTGAATAGAGCTGGCTTCGTTTTGAATACGTTTCCCGAGAGTGTTGCATTGTGCAATAAGTTCATTCATTGTCTGCTGGAAAGCCGCAATCTGCTCGTGATGATCGGTGACGCTTGCTTTTACTCTGGTACA
This sequence comes from Globisporangium emineosum, assembly GCA_023334195.1. Taxonomy (NCBI): domain Eukaryota; phylum Oomycota; class Peronosporomycetes; order Pythiales; family Pythiaceae; genus Globisporangium; species Globisporangium emineosum. The sequence continues at coordinate 7,885 of JAASGK010000337.1, forward strand.
CTCGTTGTCGGATGGAAGGAACTGCTGGTCGTGTAGCAGCGCTGATTTCTTCAAAAGGTCCTTCTCCATCTGAGTCTGGAGAGTCCCGCATGTGCTTGATAGAAGGTGGGCTCGGTAGGATTCTTGAACCCCAAGGATGTCTTCGATAAGTCGCTGCAAGGCCTGGTACTGAGCTTGCTGAGATGCGCCGAGCGATTGTTGAGATTGTGCGGTGTCTCCTTCATTTGCACTTTCAATCACATTTGGAGAAGCTGTCAACAAACATTGCCAGTTAGTAACATACTCCAACCAGCACACAATCAGCCCGTTGGGAGGGCTTCGTACCGTAATCTTGGTGGTATTTAGCCCCCACGGTTGTGTTCGTTTGCCGAGAGTGGTGTGGCTTCAGAGTGTAGCCTGGGGAGAGACACTCAACCGACGACGTGTCACTTGAAGTTTGACTTGGCTGTTGAGGCAACGAAAAGACCGAATGCCTCCCTTCTGGACACATGCTTTCGTTATTCGCCTTGCCAGGATCCAGAAAGTTTACAGTCTTGCGGATTTCTGTCATTCGTGGTTGAGCTTCATCGACTCTCGCGCTGGTGGTGAGCAAAGCTGAGGTTTTCTGTTCTTGTTTTTTGCTCGCTTGAGTTGCAACTTTGGGTCGTTTTATTTGGTCGTATTGTGGGCTGTTTGGGATCACCGCAACTTCCCCCAGCCAACTCGTTCCAATACCCATGTGCTCGGCATCACGCTTTTTGCCATCGGCAGTAAGATCTGCAGGCGATGCACTTGATCCAGATGCAAAAGGGGTAGGTGACTGCTTTCTTTTCGCGAAATTCGTTGGGTGGGACTTGTCGATGTTTTCAGCAAACGCCAGCTCTTTTTTCGTCGGCTGTTCAACGGCACTGTTTTGCCTCGATTTCACTGGTGCTTTCTTCGACTTGGCTGTGACGTCGTCTAGCCTTGGCTTCATTGGTGCATTTTCCAGCTTGTCTGTGCCACCCTCTTGCCTTATCTTTGCTGGTTGTTTCTTTAGCTTGTCGGAGGTGCCAACTAACTTCGACTTCACTGGTAGTTTCTCCGAGTTCTCACGAGTGCCTGAATTGCTTCGCTCTAGTACTGGCACTTTTTGTTTGAGCTTGATTGAGCCAGAGGAGTCGATCTGACCGAGTGCAAACTCGAAGGCCTTGGAGGAAACCTTTTGCGTGGACTCTGGCTTTTGGCGACGACCTGATGGATTTTTCAATTTCTTTGCATCTTGATTTGTCTAAATGAAGTCACAGGGAGCAGTCAGACTATTGACAATCGAGTCCTGGACAAAGCGTACAGAGAATAGCATACCTTTGCTGGTGATTTTGAGTTCACTTCCATGGTTGTACTGCAGTCGACACTTGCTGCTTGAGTTTGAGAGGCAGTCGGCTTTCTGACTGATGTGTCTGCGGCAGGTTTGTTGCTCACCACTGCAGCTTTAGCGTTGTTGAGGGGTTCGGAGCTCGATTTTCGCTGAATACTGGCTAGAAGCCTTGCAATTGTCTGAGGAAGAACGTTGAATGATTAGACAACTGAACTATATGTAGTGAAATTCAGCTTTCTGCGGGAGCAACTCACCTCTGGATCAGAATGAATGGTCAAATGAAACCCAGCTATCTCAGCCCACGCCCTATCATTGATGCCTTCGAGCAGATCGACAAGGCGCGTTTTTGGGTTTACCCGTAGCGACACCGCACACTTCGTTGCTTCTAGCTCCACTTTACGAATGCTGGAGAACGGCAGCTTCAGTATGCTTTCAAATTTCTCAGCCTCCTTTTTCCACGTGACTTCAGCCTCCAAGACGTTCTCCCCAGCGTCGATCCAGATAACCTCGCCAACATTGATCTAAACCAAAGAATGAGCTTTTCAGCAACTTGGCTATGAACGCTTTCCTCCGTCAGTCTTACCTTCCGATTTTTGGGCATCACGCATTCCAGATTCGAAATTTTGAACGACTCGATAACTCCAACAGCGAGATTGAAGTCATTTAGAAGTTGCCGAGTACTTTCACGAAAGTTCTGTTCGTCACAAATAGTGTCAGGTTCTCATCTTTCATTAGCCAAACCGAGATCAGCAGTATACCTTGGGTGTAATCTGAGCGAACGCTTTCGAGATAGTGTCCGGGAACGAGGCTACGATCGTTGATGCGAGCTGCTTCGTCGCAGGGTCTTCACTTTTGCTTAGATGCCGCTGAACTCGATACACAATCTCAAGGAACAGAGCCTCGTAGTGGAAGCTTTTCGCTTGAGCGATATCGTGAGCAAGATTTTGCAGGAGCTTCCTCGAATTGGAGTTGTTCACCAGGAAAGAGCAGACGCCTTGGATGTTAGTGGAGCACATTGACATCAGCGCGCCTGCAGCCTCTGTGTGAAGGTTTCCATGAGAGCCATCACAATGAGCTAGAATGCTCAGAAGCTCGTCAGCAAACGCTTCATACTGGTGCTCCGCAAAGAACTCCCATTCAAACTGCAATGAAAATGGATTAGAAACCGCAATTTTGTGATAAAAACGAAAGAAGATGATGCCACGCACCAGGTCAGCTGTGTTCAACAAGATTTGCTCCAGCTTACTGCAAGCCGTGGCGCGCGTTTCTGCGTCACCTTTAAAATGTATGTTAGTATCGTGGCAGTAATAGAGCGTAGAACCAATAAATCGATTGGATCAATACCCGTTGCTTTCTTCCGAAGCTCACTTATGGAGCCCAGAATGTTTTGGTCGAGACCGCGGCAGCACAGGATCTCCATCATCCACTCTGAGTCCAACATGGTGAGGCGAATTGTTCTATGAAAGAGAGAATTCACGTGCGGTTAGAGAAGTGATTTTGCCACATAAGAGTTAATCATTCGGCGGTTTACCTTAGCAAAGTCACAACCTGTTTGGTCGCGTTCGGTTAGATAAATCGTTTAACAAGCTGAAAAACGCATACAACCTCTCTCAAAACTTACGTGTCCGTATGCCATCTTCTTCGCTCCACTTTTTAGAAGCTTCGCGAATTCGTTTATTGCCACCACATCATCTTGGTTCTTTTGCGACAAGGTCAGCAGCAGAGACGCATCACGGGTCAAGGCGATCTGGCTCAAGAACGCCCATTTGCGCTTCGTCGGCACCTGCTATCGCAGCACACATGTGAAAAGCGCATACATAGTCAGTGGCTTTCTGCGCACGGCATGCATATCAAACACAGCACGTGCGTTCACTCGTATGGGCAGTTAGGTGGCACAATCCAGAAACATTTGTCATTCCTTGAGCATATCGGCGAGCTTCTCAGCCACGTTCGTTGGGCGCGGGGCACCCATACTCGCTCTTCCCTTCTCTCTTGTCTCTGAGGGCTTCTTCTCTATTTTGTGGCGAATTGCGGAATGCGCTCAAGCCCGCACTGACGATGTTGTATTGCATTCCTGCAAAAAGGAAACCAAGGCTCGAGACCATCATTCTCACTTCAACTTGCAACAATGCGTCCTGATTGGCTTTTTATTTTTTGAATTTCAACCAATCCTGGATCTCCAATGAAAACATATCTTTTCTTTTGGAAGGACGCCTTCACCACAAACGACCGCACAAAGCTGCTCAAAGAGTCAACAGCTCTTCGAGGCCAAGCCGCACGCTGCTGTCGGCCACTTGTGACAGCACGAGATTCTGCAGATCACATCGCACAGAGCGATCTGTCCACCTGATCGCAAGCAGTCCAGCGATGACGAGCTCACCCAAGCGCGACTTCAGTGAGTGGAATGCGATTGTACCTCCTGCACATGCTTATAGCGACTCAAGGCGCTCATTATTTTCGTGTGTGGTGTGTTGTATGCAGCATTTGCTTTCTTCGACGCTGCGCGGACGGAAGGACACATCGTGTCCTACACCGGTATGTGGTTGCAATAACACTTCTGTCATGGACAGCATCATGAGATCCTTGGATTTGAGCAAAATATGTTTGACTATCTGGGCACCTTATCGAGACAGGACTTGGTTCTGGAGAGCTAGAGCACAAGCCGGATGGTGGAATGTTTTCAAACGAGAACGAGGATGAGTAAGCCATCCTTCACTTGATATCAATCTAGCTATTTCAGAAGTGTATCGTTGTGTTGAAAACGATTATTTGGTGTTGTCTAAGCAGAAACATCGTTGACAAAATTCGCCGGCTCAAGCTCAGTGAAAGTGCTGAGAGTTCGGCGAAAACCAGCTTGCTCTCACGAGAAATGCTATGCGGAAAGCACTCCGACCTCTTCGTGGGTCTAGACTGTGACGAACAAGAGGTAAGTCGCCACGGTGCGAGCATTTTGTTCTCGTTCTGTGTCAGCCAGCTGATGACAATTTGTTACTTTGGTACTGAGTGCAGATTACGAAGAGTACCAGTGACGCTCGGGCGACTTCAAGTGAAAGCATCCAATTGAATCGCCTCCTGTAAAATTTCGTAGTACCCAACTCTGGATTCTCTGTCCTTCCTTGTACTGATTATCTGACCCGTACGACCTCGTTTTTCTCGACATTATTCTTGGTAGGGATGACTACATGCTCAGTACAAAGGGAGATCGGATCATGGAGCAGATAGAGGAGCTTATCTCCAACGAGTTTGTCGATGCAACGCTGAATTCCTCGGAGTCAGTCGATAAGCAGCCCACGTTCGTGTCGACCGAGCTGTTTGGAGATGAGGTAAGACCTTTATTCGGTTTCTTCGTAAAGTGAGCTTGCGACTGACTTCTCATTGATTTAGGAGCCCAATCCAAGCCTGGACGCACTGACATCCATGGCGGATTTTGAGAAGTACATATCAGAGAACTGAAGCACACTGCTGGAGTAAAAGGAGATCGTGCCAGAACTAAAATCTTGTCAATTAAATATTCATGAGAACTCTCGTCAGCAAAAACTGCTCTAAACCCATTCATGCTGAGCAATTTGAGCAGAAGAACGAGAACGATTCCGGTGAACGACTTTTTGCTTTCGAATCCATTGACGGATGCCAAAAGTTCCCTCTGAGCCAATCGATTCACGCACTTCGCTTTCGATGTCGAGGTCTTCGACTGTCAATGATGACCGGTCACTTAATGGGGCAGCTCCAGCTTCGCGGGGCTCCAATGTAAGAGAGCGAGCATAGCGACTCTCTTCAGAGTCGTATGGAAGGGATACGTGGAGCAATTTCTGTAAAGCAAAAGCAATCGGTCAGTCAAAGCGTCGACATTTTCAGAGGTGCGTGATCTGCAACAACTTACATCGGTATTTTCATCAAATGTGAGCGCGTATGGAACGGATCGACGGCGAAGAATCTCCATCACCAATTCACCCAATTTCCGAAGCCGATTTGCATTCACCAGACCCGGTTTCTCGAAGGCAGGAAGTTCGTTGATTCCCACAAAACTCTGGAGGTAAAGTCCGATGTACGGCATGCTTGGACTGGATGCTTTGCGCATAATTTTGTTCATCTCTCGACACCCTTTATCTGAAAGAAATTGCATCTCGTTCAGCAGCTTCTTCGAGGAAACGCTTAGCTGCATCATTCAATCAAACAACACGACCATTAGCAAGAGAACAAGCAAACATAAGTAGAAGTAACACAAAGTACCAACCTGATCGATCGTGCGTCGAAGACGCTGAACTGCAGTCGACTGCAACGCGTACAAAATTGCGGCGAGGGTATCGTAGTTTTGCAATGACAAGCTATACTCCGCAGCCTGTAGTACCAACATACATTCAACACTTGCTCTGTTAGATGAGAAAAAGGCAACAAATCGACAGTGGCAACTTGATCTTACCAAAAGGAAGAACGCGATTACTTCTGCTCGCTCACGAGACGATTCTTGGAGTAGAATAGCATTGATGACGTACGCGGATAGCTGTAAAGAAACAGTTGAACCAGTGAGTTCCTTCGGTTCATTGAATCTAAATAAATGTGATGCACGTTTTCACTTACATGCTGGAACCATCGCCTCGCACACAGAAACTGCGAGCTGTAGCTTTGCTTTGAAGTCTTGATGAAATCTTCAACTGTGTGTGCCAAAAGGAGTTATGAGTTCACAATACAGATTACAAAGTAGCATCGGCGTAAGATATGCTTACCTGGAATACTGGAGAAAAGGGCATGCGTCAAAAGCGTGCACTGCTCGGCCCATTTGGAAGGCTCTGAGTGACTGCTCAGTAAAATGATAGAGAAACACGTTAGTCATCAAACCCAAGTGTGGAAAACACAACATTCACACTTTCTTACCGGTGCAGTTTCGTTGGAAACGATTCCTTGAAGCCGTGAGTGTACGGGTTGTACATATCCTCCATCGCCAACGAAGCCTCGTTGTACTGCTTCAAGCAACGCTCGCTGCCCTGGAGGGCAAAGCACTCGTGAAATAGACCTTTGCATTCTAGGACCATCGTTGCGAGCTTCTCCTTGTCCACGCCAGTGAATTGCTGGATCAGAGAATAAAATCGCTCGTGGACGTATTCCGAATCAGCTACGCTATGCCCCTTGAAAAGCAGGAGCATCACGAACAGTCGAATGAGACCCCGACCTGCTCAACACGAAAAACAAAACACATACACCAGCCTTGTGAGCAACGGCTGGACTCGAACATTGAGTGCTCCACGCAAAACATACCTTTCTCCTTGCTCCAGCTTTGAGCTCTCAAACGCTCGACGACTTCGTTCAGACTTGAAAAACTCTCCAGAAACAAAACAAACGACACGATGTCCGCTAAATCCACCGTGACATCATGAACAAGGCTGTTCACAAGGTCATCAACGCGAAACGATCGAGCCATCAGCGAATTCCCACCACTCCTTCCATCCAACACGTTCCACGAATCTTGGGGCTTCAGTAGTATCAAAAAGGATACGTCCCTGTCGCCTGTGTTGTTGTAGTCTTTGGCAGAGCATCCGTAGATATCAATGTCTCCGTCGCACGTCATGTTGTTCAGTGAGCCCAGCTTTTGAACGAGCCGCATCATTCTCTCGTCAGCCAAGTGACTCGCCAAATGGAAAACTCGACGACCAAACATGTCTCGCTTGTCGAGACGACACCCGGAGCAAGTCAAGATCTCGAGGCATAGCAGCACGCGTTCTCTTGGAACCTGACCTGACGACGCGGCTAGCAAGATAGTGGCGGCAGTCTGTCCATAGCGATTCTGGATGTTTGGGTCAGCACCAGCGTCGATAAGCCGCAGAATGATCTCCGAGTCACCATTCGCCGCTGCCAAATGGAGACTTGTATCACCTTCAAACGTCTGGACATTCGGGTCGGATCCTTTCGAGAGGCACAAATCTACCAGCTTCAGATTTCTCGACGAAACGCAGAAATTCAACGGAGTAAAGCCATTCGACCATGCCACCTTGTGGATGTCAGCTCCAAGCGCCAGGAACGTAGCCGCGCCTTCCATAGAGCCTCGAGAACACATCCACATCAGCGGAGTGAGCCCCTTCTTGTCAGGAGCATCGATTTCCGCCCCCGCGTTCACTAGTGCTTCGGTGATTACTGCCATGTCCATGTTCTGTGCGACCACGTGCAAAGGATTTTGTCCTTTACGGTTCAAGACGTTCGGATTTGCGTTGAGCCCAAGCAAGTACTTGACCATTGCACCCTGGCCATGGAATGCAGCAGCAAAAAGCGGCGCGCTTTTCCCAGAAGGTGGCTTGAAGCCAAAGACCTGCTTTCCGCGAGCTTTTCCCCATGAGCACATTTCGTTCATGTTCACTTGGCATCTGTGCAACCACGCCGCCGAGTCTTTATCACCGCGCGCCGCAGCAAGACACATCAGGTACTGAAACATCTCGGCATCGAGCGACAGCACTTGGTAGTAGTAGAACTCGGTCATGAATGTCAACCGCTTCGGCAGTGCAGCAGAACGTAATCGCTGACAGATTTCTCGAAAAGGCATCAACATCACTGGCTCATCATTGATTGCGATCAACGAGAGTCCCGGGATGATCGCTTCACTCAACGCAGCTTGAGAGAGCTTGCGGATGCTGTGCACGACCGCGCCGCGACCGTTTCCATCTGTCGTGAACTGGATGCCGATTTCTTTCGTGGAAATCGACACTGTGATTCGCGACGCCGCGAGGGACATCCCGTCTGATTGCGGACCATACTCATTGCTCTCGTAGCACTCGATCCACTTGATCGCATCGAGGAACGATTCAACGATGTTTACAGTGTTCTGGCAGGCTGGGTGGTGCTTGTAGACGACCTTCAGTAGTGCGCAGAGGATGCAGATATCGTCGGCAGACGAAAGCACCAATACATAGCGAAAAATTGTAGAAAGCGTCTCGTCAGAGACATCAAAGAGTGCGCCATGGTATCGAGCGATGGTGTCGAAAATCTCCATTCCCGCGGCGATAACGACTTCGATCTTGTGGCTTGGCAGCGAGACGCAGTCCAAGGAGTTTACGATATCTGTAACGTGTCTCCAATCGGAGACTGCCGACAAATCGCCAGGGATGCCAAAATCTGCTTGTGGCTTCGCATACAGAAGTTTCATGTTTCGCATCGCCTTGTTCCGTGTTGCGCGCAATTGCGATGTCTCCAGACTGTCGTACGCGGCGCTGTAGAGGCCGATAAACACGCGATCTTCAACTTGCCGCCGAATCAGCTTGAGCAGCTCGTTGCCCGGCAGCATCTCGATCTCCGTGTCTTTGTACAGTGCCAAGTGGTGTCTGTCGATGATCGTGTCATCAAGCAGCTCGACGAAAATCTGGATATCTTCCGCACGGTGAATAGCAGGCGTGCTCTTAAAGTCATCAACGCTTTGCGTGATCTGCTTATCGGTCACGAAGATCTTATTCAGCTGCCGCGTGACTGCACTCGCTCCCGCTTTCTCTTCCGGGGCTGTCAGATCTATTTCAAAGCACGCAGGCAGTGTTTTCCGAGCTGAGCGAAGCGCACAGACCCATAGTTCCGCTTCAAGCTGGCTGCAGCAGTAGCAGATAAGCTTGTAGAAGCCTTTCTCGACCTGGAACACGTACGGCTTGCCAATTTTCCGGACGTCGACGTGTTTGACCGTGACGATGCCGTCGTTGAGCATCAGACAGCCTTGCATCTTCTTTTTGCCCTTGTTCTTGTAGTATGCGAACGTTCCGTCCGCGTAGAGCACGAAAAAGCGCGTCTTCCATGTTTTCCTGAGCACGAAAGAAGCCCACACATACCACCATATCAGTTCCCAGTTGAAAGTTCCCATATCGTTCACTTTTCTGAAAGTGCCGCTTTACGTACCACATGTGGCCCTGCTTGGTAAGCCAACCCATCTTGATGAAGTTCCCAAGCTTGAGCTGCGCTGCGTAGTAGTCGTCGTTCACGAGCGGGTCGGAGCCACGGCGCACGGTGTAAAACGCTTCCGAGCGATCCGACAGCCGATACGCGCTATCTCGCGCAGACGAGCCACTCGACGACGACGCGGTGATAGTCGACATGCTAGACAAAGCGGGCACCTCTGTCTCGCTCAGTCGGGCCTTCGCGTGGCGCGAGAACTGGTTGAAGTGGCTGCTGCTGTAGTTCTCGATGCCGCTCGACCCGATGGACGCGCCGCGCTGTCGTGGCGTCGGCGGGGATGTGGCCAAGCCGCCCTGCGGGCTGTTGTTATTCCACATATCTATTTGCTGACTGTTATAGCAGCCACGTGTGTGGATCGGAAGCTGCTGGAAGCTTTAGGTGTCTGTCTTGGTGATTGGGGATTGGCTTTGGCTTTCTTTGGTGGTGCGCTTCGTCGGTCTGATCGCCAAATGAAGACTCACTTTTTGCGTGCGGCTCATCACTTGCGCGCGCAAAGCAATGGGTGCGCCAAAACGGTTATACACAGTGTGTGATAATTCCAGCTCCAAAGCGAATTTTGAAGCGTCAGGCGACTTGTCGTGGAATGAAAGCAGTGGCAACTAATTATGATGTTTACTGTATGGCTATTTTGACCCTCTCAGACACTGTGTATAACCTCTATCTGTCGTGCGCAGCCAATTTTTATTTTCTCACACAAGTTGCAGAGCGAAATTTTGTGATTGAGTCAAACGCAGGTGAAAATCAAATCATAAATACATCGTGTTATGTAAACCGCGTTGATCCAAAAAAGCGCGTAGATATAATCATTTTTTCTGTTTCAAAGCGTCTTTAGCAAATTTTCTCATACAAGAGCAACAGCGTGATTTTTCTTGAACGCCAGTTGTTTCATCTTCTTTCACATAAACAGAGAGAGAAACGTTCTGATCTGTCAAAGCAAGGTCAAACAAAGGCCCCAACTTATCCTGTTTTGACAAAAATCACACAATGAGGGTTGCTCGGTTATTTCGCCGTTTGGAGGAGTTGTCTCCTTGATTCAAGTCACTTGAAGTTGCACACACGCATGTGTTTTTGAGTGGATTTTCAGTTGCTCGCATCTTGTTTTCTTTGGACGCAAGCAAGTACTACGACGCTCTCCATCCAACACCTTCAGTAGCCATCATTATGTGAAAAGGAACCCATCGTGGGTGGGCCTTCGTGTTGGTGTTCATTTGATGGAGGGCAAGCGCGTTATGTTGAATGCTCCGCGACACGCGCTTCTGGAAATGGCAGCGTCACATGTTTAGTTCATCAGTATCGCGCAAATCGGAGATTGGATGCCCTTGCAGGCATCATCAATCCGGAATGGGTACATCATATGTGTAGGTTCAAAAGAAAAGCTTAGTTCTTATGAACTGCGTCTGCTGACGAACTGCTTATCGACATGCTTCTGTATTATGCATGTCGTCAGTAGACGCAGTTCATTGGCTTGATTTTCGTCAAGGGATCAGATTGCGATCCTTGACATACTCAGTTCGATCCAACATAGTTTCTATTGACGAAAATCGAGCCAATAGCATACAGGCATGATCATTAACCTTTAAGCGCGTGAGAAAGAAAATCTTTCTACGAGCATTGGCCAAAAAATTCGCAGTTCGGGTGGTGGAGAAACTTGCTTGTCATCCAGCAACATTCACGAGACATTCTCACTCATCCAGAAGCTCTTGTCCTGCAACATTCGGACTGCTACTGCTACAATATCAATCTTTCGCGCAGCCTTCCCGTGCAAGTTCTGAAAAAAATCAAGAAAAAAGATCAAATTCCTCCACGAACTGCGAATCTCCGGGGTGACGCCCCAGGCGCGCAATAAAAAATGGTTCGAGTTGCTTTTCACTTGTCAGCAATATCTGGTTCAGATGCTCTAAGTGCGGAACTTCAGGTGACCTTCAAATTTCCGTAAACAACAAAACAACCTCACAACCACAATATCCCCACAGGGATTTTTGCAACACAAGTGCAATACCAAACCAGAAAAATGAGCAACAAAAACTTCCGCATAGCCAGCCAAAATATTTTTTAAATATGTTTCTTATTTCTGAAGTTAAATGTTTTTTTAGAAATTGTTAAATATTCGAACAAAATATCCCATTTTTGACTTGTTTAAATATTTTTTTACATTTCCCAAGATAAAACCCCTCAAATGTTTTGCTTTATTTTTTGGTTTTAGAAAAATTTAATTCTTATAAAATGAGTTTTTAACGGGAAAAATATTCACAATACATGATTGTTTGGATCTCTAATATTATTCCTCTGGTTAAAACCGTATCAAGTTACCGTGAGCGACACAATAGCAACCCGACTAATTTCCTGTTTTCACTTGTGCTGTACTCTTCAAAAGGCCAAAATGAGCGTGACGCTCGAGCGACTCAGTCGCGGCGCGGCGTACCTGTTGCATGACGACGTGACTGCAACAACTCTGCTTCTGGGCTGTGGAGAGGCGAGAGAGCTACTGCTTGATGTGGCTGCAGCTGGCGACGCCAAGACCGCGGGATCGCCGGACGACGGGAGTGGATACGACAGTGTGGAGAGCGCGGATGGCGCGGTCGCCAACACATCGCTCCCCCGTCATGTGCGTCGATATGCACATGAGCTGCGATCGCTCATGAAGCGACAGGGTGACGCCGCGCTCACAGCAGTGCTCGTTCCCGACTACCGCCCCGAGGCGTGCTTTATGGTCCCGTTTCTGACGGAGAAATGCCCCGCGCCGCTCGCAGCCCCCGACAGTCCATCGCAGCCGTGTCCTCCGATTTTCATGACGCACGGGACGCGCGCGATTGCGCCACACCACATTGCAGAGTATTGGTAATGCGTTTTACATGCGCTGTGTGTGCGCGTACGTGAAGAGGCAACGTGGCTAACGTGTGGGTTATTGTGTCTCACCAGGACTGCACACGGCAAGGAGAAAGCGCCGCTCTACGATGCTGCAGACATCCAAACCGCATTCCGCAAGACCCGACCTATCGCTTTGAAAGCGCGCATTACTGTGAACGAGAACCTAAAGATCACGGCATATCATTCCGGCCACGTCGCCGGTGGGTGTGCTTTTTACATCGAGCTCGGCGCGACGACGATCCTGTTTGCGCACGACTTCAATTTGGGCGGTGGACGCGTGCTGCTGCCCGCCCAGATCCCACGTCTCGAGCCGTCGGTGCTCATCACGAGAAGCTCATTTGCGGTCACGGTCTCGGAGACCAAGACCAACATGGAGCGCGAGCTCATGCGCGTCGTGCACGAGTGCGTGAGTGCCGGTGGGAAAGTGGTGATCCCCATTTACCGCCTCGGCTTTTTCCACGAGCTCATGACGATCTTGCTGGACTATTGGCGCAAGATGAAGTTCACGTTCCCGATCTACGTCTCGGACGAGAGCATGGGGTACCCGAGTCGCTTCGCCCCACTGCTACGTCGAACATACACGGACGAGTTCAAGGAAACCCTGGCGCAACGAGAAGCGCAGTCTGGCTCTACTGCTCCTGACATCCAAGTGTTTGACTGGAAGCGTCTGCAATCGTCTGGGCCTTTTGTGTTGTTCACTGGACCAGCGAGCATTGCACATGGCGACTCGTTCCGAGCCGTCAAGGCGTGTGCTGCAGACCCGAAGAACCTGATCGTGCTGTCGGAAAACTGCACACCGGGCACTGTGAACTACTCGCTGTACGCAGACCCACAGCGGAAAGAAGTGGCAAAGCGTCTGGGCGTGAACGTGACCTGTGGTGTGCACTATTTCCCATGCGGTGACGAAGTGGACGCGAGAAGCATCGTGGAGCTCGTCGCGCAGGTCGCACCGCGCTCTCAAGTGCTGCTCGACTACGTGGTGCCAGAGGACATGCAGTTTATCAAGACCCACATTCACAACCGCATCAAGACGAGCAATTCTGAGAGCGGTGATGGCGTCGCTGTCTCGATTTCCGAGATTGCTCGCGATGGAGAACCAACGCTAATTCATTCGTCGAGAGAGATCCCACTGAAGATCCACAAGTCGATGTTCAACAACCCTTTCGACGTCCAGGGCATGCTGATCGCTGAGGGGGCCAAGCGCAAGCTCATGCTCGTGACCGCGGGCAACGGTGCGAGACGTCTGAAGAAGAAGCGCCACTCGCTCAACTTTGCGTTTTCGTGGAAGAAAACGCCCGAGCCGTCGACGAGGGTCAAGAAGAAGAGCTCGCGCGCGCCATCTTCCGCACTTGCGTTCCTTCTCTCTGCGCCAGCCGAGTCCACGGACGACGACGAAGAGCCCGAGGCGCTGCCACAGGCGAACGTCGCCGATCTCTCGACTGCACTCCACGAGACTCTCAGCAAATGGCTCCACGATTTCCCAATTGAGAAGAACGACAACCGGTGGCTCAAGGTCCGGTCGATTGCGGTCTCTGTCTCCCACGAATGGGAGGTGCACCTCGAGTGGTCCTACGAGGACGAAGAGCTCGCGGGACGAGTGCTCGGGATCGCCAAGCAAGTGATCAACACCGAGTACGCAAAGAAGACGGCCCAACAGGAGTGATTATAAAAAGATCTGTCGCCACTATCAAGATGTATCGCAAAACTGGTTTGTCTGTTGTGTTTACAACATAATCTCTATTGGCTTGTTAGCTACCTCATTAGTCATAAGCGAGTGCTGATTTCTCTTTTGAGCGATAGAACTGCACAAGTTGGGAGTACACTTGACCGAACGACGGCGTCGGCGGCTGCACCCGTTCCTGGATCCACTCGGGCAAGCGCTTGCGGACGATGGGGCTCGCATAGCGATGATCGACGAGCACGATGCTGGCGTAGTCTCTCTGGTGACGAATCGATCGACCTGATTCAAACGATACAAAGTCAAGGACACACAGACACATCAAGCTAGAATCAATCGGCGCTTCGGTTCACATGCAGTGGCAAAGACAACATCGTACCGATCGACTGGTTGACGGCTTTCATGCACAGACTCTCGTAGTACTGGCGTCCAGCGCCAGGGTTGCGCTTGTCGAGGAACGTCATTTTCTCCACAAGCTCAGTGTCGCGCGCGTTCGGGTACGGAAGCCCGACCATGACGACGCATCGCGCGAGCTCGTCGCTAAAGTTAATACCTTCTGACATTTTCCCACCGACAACACTCAGCAGCACCGCACCACTACTCGTTTGCTTGCTGCTTGGAGCCGTAGTATTCTCAGTAGCGCCTTCTGAAGAGCCCAAATTGGTCGAGCATGCTGCCGAGTACTTTGTAAGGACATTTGCCAGCTCCTCCGATTGTTTTGGCTCTCGAAACAGTTGTTTCCTCGCATTGATGTCGTCAAACTGCTTTGTTGTTTGCCACCGGCGCACCGCGTTCTCTTCAAAGCGGTACGAAGGGAAGAAGACCACGATACCCCCAGGCACGATCCGAGTCAGGTTGAGGAGGATGCGACCGAGTTCATCGAGCGCTTCCGTGTCACTGCGTCGTGCAAATGTGAACTCGAGGTGTTTCTGGGACGGACCGGACGAGAGACTGAAGCCAATGAGGTTCTGCCGTGGGATCACGTGACCGCACGAGAAGAGGTCGATGTGGTCTCTTGGGATGAACGAAAAGAGCTGGTCGATCACTTGGGAAACCTACCAGCCAGGCACGATGCAAGTGGTCAGTTGAGCTCTTCACATACAGCATACCACTCCGAAACCATCATCAAAGAAAGACAGACTCACAGGCTGCATGGTGCCTCCAGCGAGGATCACACTTCGCGCTTTCTGGACAATTTCCGCAAAATGCACCGCAGGGTTCATCAAAATGAACTTGATCGCGCCTTCGACTCCTTTGCCAACCTGGTCACCACCAGTCAATAACAAAGATCACCAAGGTATGCAATCACTTTCACCACACAGCTCACTTACATTTTGAGGCTGCGCGAGGATGCGTCCGTCGCCTCCAGCGCTGGTGAGTGCTTTCAAAAGCGCTTCAATCGCTCTCAGAGGCGAAATGTGTCGGCTTTCAAAGACCTCGTCGTCATCAAAAGAGCTCTTGTGCACCAGACTCACTGGATCCTGCGTGGAAGAAGCGGCTAAATTCTCTGCGTCCATAAACCCAAGCAACTTCTTCGCCAGCCCGCTCTCACTCAGGTACTGGATGATCTTGAACATGTTGAAATGGTCCACTTTCGCGCTGAACAAGAAGTCGTTGATCAGCATCATCTTGGCGCCGCTGTCTTCGCCTTCTTCGTCGTCACCGCCATTCAAAGAAGAAGGGCCCTTGGTTTTGCTCATCACACGCAGGAACTTTGTTAGAAGTTCAAGAATCGACAGCAGCTGCTTGATGTAGAAAGAGTTCTTGCCCTTGAAGCGCTTCTCGTACTTCTTGAAATACGACCAGAGGCTCCGTCGCGCCACCACGAGCTGCTTGTTCGTGACCTCGACCGTGTACGTGCTGTTGACCGCCTCAACGATATTGTGCGCCTCGTCAAAGATCACGATGTTGCCCTCGAGTTCAATGCCCAGTGACTCGCGCGTGTCTTTGCTCAGCAGCATCGCGTACGGGATCGCGACAACCTGGGCGAGTGGGATGCTCTCGCGCGTCCCATAGTACGAGCAGATCGACATTTCGTTGCCAAGCTCATGGAGGTCCTCAATGTCGTGCACATGCGCCTACAAGGAGCATAACACAGTGTTAATCACCACACCAAAGCAGCTTAGGTTGGGTATACACACTGAACCAAATTCCAACTCACCAACGCGTAGTCCTTGTAGAGGCCGAGCAACTCCTTCTCGTAGAATGGGCACTTGGTCGCTTTCTTCTTCTTGCTGTCTTTCGCCTTCGCGTTGCTTCCCTGCAGCATATCCAAACACTTGTCGGCCATCTGCAAGTCTGAGCGCAACGCCGAGACGCTCGGGTTCGTGCACAGGTTCTTGCGCGAGCCGAGCGACACGACGCGCACGTGGTCGCCGAACACCGTTTTCCGGATCTCACGCACAAACTGCGAGATCTGCGAGTGTGTTCGACTGCAGTAGATGATCTTCACGACGCCCAGGTCCGCCTGCTCGTCGCTCGCGCCGAATCCTCGTCCAGGTTTCCCAACGGCAGCAGCACCAGTATCGCTGCCGCTTGATGGGTGCTGGTGTGCAGCACCTCGGTCGCTGTCGTACGCGTCGACCAAGTGCTCTTCACCCTCTTCTTTCGACGCGTCTGGTGTGGCACGGGACGGCATGGTGTGCTGTCTCTTCTTCTCCTGGTGGTTGTATGCAAACCCGATCTTGCGCTTCTTGGTGTTCTCGCTCGGCTCGCTGCGGATTTTCTCGATGCCCTTGAGCGCGTTCTTCGCCTTCGCTTGCTGCTGCTGCTCGATGCGCTGCGCGTTGGTCTGGTCGAACGCCGCGAGCCAACTGGGCTCAGCCTGGCGTGGCGCTTGCTCTTGTTGCTCTTTCGCATTGCTGTCAGCTGCTGGTGTTGAAGCAGAGCGCAGCAGTCCGTACTCGTCCGTGTGCTTTGTCAGCCACGACAAAGCGCCGCATATGAGACTAATGGATTTGCCCTACCAAAACCACCATCATAGAGCTAACACTATCAGTGGGCATGATGAAAAAGAGAAGCGCGCCTCGAAATGACTTCAAATCAATTCTGAACGTACCGTGCCCGTGGGGCTCTCGAAGATACCGACGTGCTGGCAGTCGATCGTGGCGTAGAGCTGCTGCATGAGCTGCAACTGGATGTCGTAGGGCTCGTACGGAAACGAGAAGAACTGCTTGTCCTGCACCGCCTCGGACGCCACCTCCTCCTCATCTTCCTCCACTTCTGCCATCGTCTTGGAAAAAATATCCAAGCAACCCGCTAGAATGCGAGCTGGCCGTGTTAAGTACGATATTCTGTTTGAAAGGATAAATTTGGCAGGAGCGGCAAAAAGCCAATTTTTCGGACAAAATGGCAACAAGCTGGTTCGATATACCCTATTGTGCATGTCATAGGCGGACCCCATGTACACACGGTACTACCAAACCCTCTTGAATTTGATAGCACCGCCTTTGACATGCACCTCACGCCAGCTGTTTAGGGTTGCGCACTCTGGGATTTGCTGAAAACATTGCAAATGGTCATACAAATATCAAGTTGGAAGAAATGGGTGAATGAGGTTGGCTTTTTTTACTCGCGCATCAAGCAAAGCGTTCAATTCATTCTCTCATTTCTCGCCATGAGTGGGAAGCGCAAGAAGACGGCCGAGGAGAAGGAGCTCTCCGTCAAACGCGAGAACACCAGCGTGGTATGCAAGCTCTCTCGCGTGTGCAAGGGCCCGGACCTGGTCGCAAAGATCCAGTGCACCTGTATCGTCCTCAAGCAAGTCCAGCTGGAAGCCTGACACATTGCCAACCTTCACGTACTCCGCTGTGTGGAGAACGACATCGAGCTCCCGATCTTAGATCAAACGTTTTTCAACTGGTGTTGTCAGGGTGCACGTGCGAACGGGATCCGAGTGGCGAAACCAAAGGCAGAAAAGGAGATCAAGTTGGATCGGAAGAGGAAACCAGCGCGATCAGTGGACGAAGGCTTGCGGGAGACGGTGCGACTGTATCGATCTGAGCGCGAGAGTATCCACGGCTACACCAATCCTCCACAATTAGAGTACGATGGTAACGACATACTCCAGATCGCGGGGCTGATGCGAGTCAACGCGGAGAATATGATCATCCTGCATTTCGAGAAACGGCTCTCAATGTACGCGCGTCTTTTGCTCGAGGAGGAAACCGAGAAGACAGTTCTCGCGCCGGAGGTCAGACAACTGGTTCGAGCCTGCTGCCGTGCGGAAGACGGTGAATTTGCAGAAGACGAGACCAAGCTTCGCGCGTGGCTGGGTTTCGTACCCGATGAGAACATCATCAAGGACAACCTGGAACACTTTGTCGCGGAGCTGTACATGATCCTACGGAAGGTGGAAAAGTCACAGCGGACGAACCCGAACAAGAAAGGCATTCGCTTGTTCTCTCTTCTGCCGTACTCAAACACGTACTCGGCCGCACACATCATGATCAACGGGTCAACGCTCCAAGGTTTCTGTGCGAGGATTTTCAAGGAGACAGGCGGACGAAATCCACTCGACATTCTTCTGACGGAGTCGGGGAAGGTCCTGAAGTCCAAGGAAGAAGCCTCCAAGAAAAAGGAGTTGTTCTTGCGCAGAGGATTTACGGTTTCTCAGTTCGAGACCATGGCACCAAACGTCACCGTCTCTCGGCAGGACTTCGACAAGATGGATCACGAGTCCAAATCTCGATTCGCAAGTCGATTGTTCGCGAACCAGATCACGACAAACGGGTACAGCGCTTCTGTGCTTCTGACGTGACTCAAGGTTACCTCGAAGCTGGAGACGGAAAATGTCAAGGAGAAACTGAAACCCAAGCGAGCGAAGAATGGCGACGTGTTTGATGGGGAGTGGTGCTCTCTCCCGATCGATTGCGAGGCGGATGCGCTAGTCGCCATCGATCCCGAAATGCGGTCATTGTGTACTGCTGTGAGCGAGGGCGGTACCTTGCTGTCGGAAGTGGCTGTGAATAAAAAGAAGAAGGCAACGCACGCTGCTCGAGTCCCACGCCAAGTCGGTGTTGAAACAGTTCATGCGATCAGCACGAAGGAGTACAGACACCTTGCAGGGATGAACAAGGCACGCTTCTGGAACGAGAACCTGAAGAAGCGCAAGAAGCAATACGCCAGGGCAATCGGCGATATCCCACCGTACAAGACCTCCAGTTTCAAGGTGTATATATGGCGTCTGAAGATCTTCTGGAAACACGTCGGCTTCCTGCTCAAGTTCTGTGCTGGCAACGCCTTCCTCAAGTGGGGTTTCTTTCAATCGCGGATGAAAGAGAAGGCGGCGGACGCTATGGTGAAGCACATCGTGCCGATCGCTAGTCCGCGGGTTCTTGTGGGGTATGGAGATTGGAGTCGCTGTGACGGGATCTCAGGTCACGCCTCGAGTCCAGTGAAGGGATTCCGGAAAGCGCTCAAGAAGCGAGCTACAGTGGTTCCCATTGATGAGTACAGGACAAGCAAGCTGTGTTCCAATTGCCACTCGCCACTTGAACAAGCTCTTCTCCCGATAAAGACCAAAGACAACGAAATCGTCTTGAAGAAGACCAGAAACGTTTTGCGCTGTCCCACCAGTTCTTGCAAGGCGAACTTCTGGAATCGAGACGTCAACGCTGCTCGAAACATCTTCTCTCTTCTCAAGTGCAAGCTACTGGGGCTGGGAAGACTGGAGGCTTTTTGTCGCGGGTAGCTATCGGCATTGAAGAAAAAACGTGCGCGGGAAGAGCTTGCTCGTTTCAGCGCACACGGTTCTGAAAAGTGTCCACGGACATTTTGATGATGATAATCCGTGTACAGTCACATCTCTATATAATAACCTCCATATTGGGATTTTTTGTATAAGGGTGCAAGTTCAGGGGTCCCAAAAAATAGTATGAATTTTTGTATGGTGGTTTCCTATAAGGTATAAGGCCACAAAGACTGTGGGACCATTCGTTCAAAGCCATTCCTTCTAAGGGCCAAGCCCAGTTCAATTGGTAAAATGCCATCCAGAAAGCCGCCCAAGGCGCCCGTCGCCACCAGGGCAGCCATCAGCTATGAACACAAGCATTGAATCTTCATGCACTGGCAGAAGCACCCGACCATGGCGTGGTTCCAGATGCAGCAGTGGGCGCATGACCAACTC
>JAASGK010000338.1:0-27689 GCA_023334195.1 Globisporangium emineosum
TGATGAAGGCGCCCAGCTCCTTCTTGCGCCACGACACATTGATGTACCGCTCGACGTACTCGACGTAGTTCTGCTTGATGTTGTTCTCGTACATGGTGATGACTTCGGTCGAGAGGTAGTCAAGAACGGTGTTCATGTGCCGGTAGTTTAGCTCCTCCGACACGTACGCCTTGTAGTGCCGCTCGTAGAAGGACGTGAGCGTCTCCTTGATGCGCTTCGTCTCGGCGTTTGGAGGCCTGCCCTGGGAGGGTGGCTTGCAGAGCACCTTCATGACTGAGGTCACGAACTGTGTCGAGCGTGGGCAGTTCGTCACCCTCCTCACAACAGTGGAGCAGGTACAGCTTGAGCAGCTGGAGCATGTGGATCGTGATGCCGTTGGCCCGTAGCACGGCATGTGTTAGCTTCTCGATGACGAGATCGTCCTTGATGACGTTCTTCAAGCTCGTCTTGACGCAGCGGTAGGGCGAGTCCAGTGGGTCCTTCATCTTCCCTGTTCGAGCGCGTTCACTTGAGTTGCAAACCCTAGACAGGTGTGCCGATACGAGCAAATGTAGAACTGAATATGTATTGGAAGGAAGAGAGCGGAGATCGATGCCCTAGGTCCGTTACCTGCGTTCAATGGCCTCAAATGACAGATTTGAATGAATTCAGGTGCTCACCTTTTTTCGAAATTGAAACCTCTTTTCTGTCTGATGCTTTGTTCCTAGGACCTTGGACCACTTCTTCAACTGGATCTTCGTATCCCTCGTCGCATTTAAAATCCCAGCCTCACGCGCACTCAGATGTTGGTGGTCCAATAAATGAAAGCCACTAGTCGGCGCGCATTTTCAGCCAATTAAAATGGCGAGATACCCCAAAAGATACGCTTTTCACCCTTGAAAAGCTTCGATATTTCAACAGCCGCAATGTTTGACAAGCCAACAAGATCGGAGCTGCTGGGGAAAAGAAAATCACCACCACCACCGAAGCAAAGCGGAAGCCAGAGAGCAGCAGAGTGCAAGTGACGACGTACAATGGATCAACTGCTGCTGCTGACCAGAGGCGAGCGTGTTGCGCTGCTTTGTGTTGTTACAGTGGCGCTGTGCGTATCCCCTCTGACCCATCCCACCGGCCAGTGGGAGTTCATCTTGCTCTACGACGACAAGACCAACTTTGTCGAGAATCACGTGCTCCAGGGCGACAACTTATTCACATGGCGCAATCTCTTTGAGATGGCGACCATGCGCAGGATCAACGTGTACGAGCCGCTCAGCTGGCTTCTCAAGGCGGTTATTATGCAGAGTATGGGGCTGGACTCGTGGGCGATCCGCGTGGTGACGGCGGTGCTGCATTTTGCGGCAGGGTGGGTGTTGGTGAAGGTGTCGGTGCTGCTGGTTGAGATCAACAGCCTGCTGTCCGAGCCACTATACCGATCAGGCAAGACCCCAGAAGATGCGTGCGGATATACACAAGCAGACCCAGACGTCGAGATCAAACAAGAATGTGGTGAGTGCCAGAAAGACGGGGAGCATCACAGCGATCCGTACTTTCTCGGCTGCTGTTTGAGTGCGCTGCTGTATTTGGTGCACCCAATCAACACCGAAGTGATCGGGTGGCCGTCGGCGCAGCCGTACACACTCGCTGCGTTCTTCGCGTACCTGTCGCTGTTCTTCTACTTCCAGAGAACGAAATCCCATCTCCAGAGCCAGGACAAACGACGAGAAGACCTTCTTCCGTTCATGGCGTCAGGCTTCCAGAAGAATGACTGGCTGGTAGCAGGTACAGCCATTTCATTTCCAACTGACGACTAGCGCATTGATAGGTTCAACAGTGTCTAATTACCAGACTTGTGTTCTTGTGATCTTCAGGCTTCTATCTCTGCAGCGTGTTGTCCAAGAGCGTCACGATACTTCTCCCAGCCGGGTTCGTCTTGGTGGACGTACTGGTGTTCTTCAAGCTAAAAAGCCCTACAGAGCTGCGCGTCTCACGACGACTGCTCGTCTCGTACGTTACGCAAAAAGCGCTGATGCTCGTCGTCATGCTGCCGTTCATTGGGGTCACCATCTTGTCGAACGGTGAAGACTGGGAAGACCTGATCACGCTCTCACTCGGCGAGCGGGCTCTCAAGGCAGCGACGACGCCCGCGTGGAGTTTGCGCCATGTCTTGTGGCCGGCTAAGCTGCGGATGCACTACCAATTGCGCGAGGGCGAACTGGATCTTCGGAAGAACCCAGAGTGCCTGCTGTCGATATCCGTGCTAGTGCTGTGTGGATTTGTGGGACTCTGGCGCTGGAAACAGCATAACGCGCCGCAAATGATGCTGGCAATCGCGTATTTCCTGGCCATGACGCTCCCCACTGCTGGTCTTGTCCAGCACGGCATTACGCTGCAAAGTTGCGACCGATACGCGTACTTCCCAAGTGCAGTGCTTGTGCCGTTTGGTGGCTACGTGTTTGGAAAGCATCTCTTTGGAGATGGCAATCACGATCGTCATGAACCAAGTACCAAAGAAGAAACAGAGGACCCCTCTCCTAAGAGCTGCCTCGACCATGAAACCCAAGTCGAGCTGAAGCCTTTCGTCTCCCAGGCTCCCAAGCCTCAGTATCAATCGCTCACCAAGTTCGTAAAGTGGTTCGTATTCGGCTCAACACTGTTAGTGTCCGTATTGCTCTCGGTGAATCTACTGACAACGTGGCAGAACGAGCGAACGCTCTACGAGCACAACCTCAGGTATGTTGAGACAACTAGCCAGCCAGTCAGCCAACCATTACCACCCATATCTAATGCGTCGATACTACTTTGCTCTATCTGTAGGCACGACCCAAGCGACTGGCGCATGTACTCGTGGCTCGGCAACGCGTATGCGAATACTCCGTCCGTCTGCGCTGCCAACGCGGACCGCTGTCGCGATCCCTGGGAGATGGCACACATGTTCGCACCGAGCACGTCCCTCGCAGCGAAGCTCTTTCGCGCCAAGGTGCTGGTTCCTCTGGGCAGGTTTGATCAAGCCTGTGGCTTGTATAAAGAGCTCATGCGAGAGCACTCGCACAGCCACCCACTGCTGAACAATGTTGCCATCTGCCGCCTCCTACGAGGAGGGACGCTGAGCGAGGCACTGGCGCTCTTGACGCAGGCCGCAAGCCCTCCGGCGTTTGGGAAGGAGAAGTATGATCACGGCAGGCTCGAGCGCAACCTGGAGATCTTGGAGACCTGGGCAGCAGCGTTCCGAGCCAAGCATGGAGATAGGGAGCCGACAGCGCTGGAGAAAGAGACGCTCCGAGGGTGGGTCCTGATATAAGGGCGTTTGGTTTGGGTTCATGTGCACGCGCAAAGTCGTGGTGGTGGTTTGATGAGAGCGGTTGAAGGTGGACGGATGGCAAATGGAAAACTCCGATACTGGAGAGTTGCAACGAGGAAACGGAAGAGTTGTCGCCCTTCTCAATGGTCACGATCAACGCGCGCAGCTGCGAGTTCGTCAACCCGTAGTCCACCACCAAGCTGCCATGTAGGTATTTCTAAGTACGCGAGAGAAGCGACGGGTCCTCGGGCTCGAGGATGGCGAAGACGCGGGTCATAATCTACTTCCTGCGAAGTCACCAAGCCTTTGGTTGCTAGTTGTTCAATTTTGACGATTTTGAACAAGACATTGTAAACAAAATCGAGTTGTAATTTTGGCCAAACAAGTAAGACCATAGTCCCGATAATAACACACTTATTCAGTGATGAAGGCATAAAACCCTAATTTAGGTACTTGCCAATATGCGGAGCCACATTCATCAAACGAAACAGAGGAGGCAAGAAATAATGGCGGAAGCGCTCTACTACCTGAGCGAAGAGCTCGCATGGGCGCCCACGAGCGCGCCGCGCGGGGAGCTCGTGCTCATCAGCGATGCCGTCGAGAGCAGCGGATCGTTCCTCGTGCAACACTTCGTCGCGCTCTTCCTCAAAGCAGGTGCGTGATGCGCAGTCCTGCTGTAACGTTACACTTGATGCGGTTGTGTCAATGGCCAGCAACGCATTCATGTGTCCGTGCTATCGCTGCTATTGATGGTGGCTCTCGATGCATGGACACTTGTGCTAACGCGCTTACATGTGTATGGGGATTCTTGTACGACCATATTGCTGTTTGCTGCAGGCCACCGCGTGTGCTTTGTGAACTTCGCCAACTCGAGAGAGCATTACGCTGCGATTGGCCGCAAACTCGTACGTTTATTACCTGTTCTCACCTATAGTTCCGCAAGTACTGTAGGTACAACGCATCGGTCGTGGAATAAACGGAAGCGCTTGTGTGTGCCTTCATGTGTGAATAGGGCGTGAATTTTGCGAGTATGGAAGCCAAGGCGTCGCTCCATATGATCGACTGCTTCGCGTCGTCATCTGCTCCGTTCTCCTCGCTGCTGGAGCTCTTCCACGCCACCGCCAAGTTCAGCAGTCCACAAGACAACAATCAAGCTCAGAGCCAGGACCAAGCACCGGTGTCCATTGTGATCGACGACCTGAGCGCGCTCAAGTGGCAATTCGGCGCCGACAAGGTGCTCGCGTTTGTGCGCTGCTGCAAGACGCTCACGCACGCCAGCAACGGACGCGTGAACGTCGTGGTGCTCAGCCACGCCGACACTGAATCGACTGCTTCAGTTCAGTCAATCCCATCATCGTCACTCAAGTCACTGGTACGTGGATGGAACGATTTGTGTCCTGCTGCTTTGCTCGCAAAAGTTGATCAGTGTGCTTAACTGTGTGTTTGTTTTGCTGTGCCATGGCTCTCTGGATAGAACCCAGCGCTGCTCGACATCGCGACAGTCGTGTTTGCAGTCGCGCCGCTGCCTAGCGGATACAGCAAAGACGTACATGGAACGGTAAGAACCGCCTGTGTCCATTCTCAATTCTCAGTCTGTTGGCTACCTGAGAGCGCCTGCCTACCTTGTCCCGGACTTCGACACTGATTGGGTGTGTACCTACCTATGATATCTGTGAATTCGTGATTTTGGTGAAGCAGCTCACTGTCCAGAGACAAAGCAACGGTCTTGAGCCCCTGCGCGCGCCCGTGACGATCTCGTACAAGCTCCTGGAGAACACGGTCCGCTGCTTTCGAAGTGGCGGTGATGCGCTGCGCAACATTTAGAAACTACAGTTGAGAGAGAACGAGGTGGGTCTCTCTATTTCCAATGTGAGATCCGATCGATCGCAGTTGTCTTTCCATATTAATAGCAAAAAGGTTGTCATCATCAGCAGGCCTTGCGTTCCTCTGGTGAGTGTGTGGAGGTGAAGGTACTAATTCCTCTCTTCTCCTGCGTAGGCTGAACGACAAGGGTGATGGCAGCGTCTGAGCTCCCGGTCAAGGCGCGTGACGAAGTGTACCATGTGCTCATGGAGATCAGTCGAGGCGCGTATGGGGATGTACGTATGTGCCTGTCTGTATTATGTCAGAGCAGTGTCATAGCTGATACTGCCCCTGGTTTCTCGTTTGTGGAGCTAACTTGCTGCTTGGGGGGTTCGCAATCTCTCTATTGCTAGGTGTTCCTGTGCGAACGAAAAGCCGACGGCGCCAAGCTCTGTATGAAAGAAGTCGAGTTCGGACTGCTCTCAGCTGCAGAAAGGTTGGGTCTCTCCTCTAGCAACATTCTGGAGCTTGAACCCGTGAGATCCTGAGAGTTGCTGTGCAGTTTAACGTGTTGACTCACTGAAACAACGTTTTCTCATTGTCGACCTCTCTGGTTTTTCAGAAACGGATGCCTCGCTGAAGTTGAATTATTCCTGCGCCTACCGAAACACCCGCACATTGTGGGGTTCCACGAAGCTTTCTGGGAAACCCCAGACCAAACGCTGCTGATCGTACTCGAATACGGAGACGCGGGCGACCTGGAAGGATTCGTCCAGTCGCATCGGCATGAAGAGCCAAGCGAGCGAGCTGCCTTGCATATATTTCATCAGGTACGTTGGTTTCCTAGCCTTTGGTGCATTCATACCGACTGAGATGCACTTGTGACACTGAGCAGATCGCAAGGGGCGTGCAGTTCTTGCATCGCCACCACGTTCTGCACCGCGACCTCAAGGCGAAGAACGTCTTCTTGTTCCAGGACGGACGCGCCGTGATCGGGGACTTTGGCACCTCCAAGACGCTCGCAAGCGCGTCAGGGCTTGGCTCAACCGTGGTTGGCTCGCCGTTGTACATGAGCCCCGAGATTCTCGAGGGCGAGCCGCACAGCTTTGCGACTGACATCTGGTCGCTTGGTTGTATTCTGTACGAGCTGCTCACGTGGAGGTCGCCATTCACTGCGCCGTCGTACCCAGCCGTGGTCTTCAAGGTCACGCAGGGAATATACAAGCCGCTTGACAATTTTCAATTCTCGCAAAGTGTGCGAGAGCTCGTCGCACAAATGCTCGAGAAAAAGCAGCACAAGCGCCCAACGATTGAGGACATTCTTCTTGATTTGGACATCATTCTCCAGCAACAGAGAGGAGGGTTTCAGCAAGATACTGGCGACATTGTGCCTGAAGTTGGCTCTGAGGTTCATCCGCAGCCATCAGCTGCTGTCTCACCTCTCGATTTCCCAGTCGAACATTGTGATTCTGGTAGTGCTGTCCGCTCTGTACCGGTGTTCTTTCCTCCGCCAGCTCCAGTTGAAGCAGTCAATGCGCCGGTAGCACCACCAGGTGATGCAGAGAAGCCAACCTCAGCTCATCGAGTCAAACCCACGGCGTCAGCTGTCGCCATGCTTCCAACGTCACGAGCCAAAGTTGCCCACGTGAGAGTGTGCTTTGCGTGGTTCTTGTTGTTGCTGGTATTGTGTCTCCGCATCTTGCTGACATCTGCTACTACGCCTGAGCTCATTAGATCGTGTCCGCCCAGCGGCTCCACCTGCACCGCCAGCAGCAACAACAGCAGCTGAAGAAAGAGACTCACTCGTCGTCATCCACAGCCGTCTACCACGTACGTTGCCTGTTATTATGTTGTTATACAAGAACCTGCGAATCCATCGCGAGGTCTTACAACTCAATTGTTTCTCTGGTGGCCATGACGATACTGCTGCCCTCTCAGCTCGACCTGGGGCTCCCGGTTCCCCCACCTCGTCCTCATCAGCCACTGCTTGCGCACAAGAAGACCACGACGTCCATTCCTGCCAAGCGAACAACACCAGCAACAGCCGCGACTATTACGACAACTCTGCCGCCTGACAGCATGATGATCATTGGCAGAAAGGTGGACGCTGCGAAGCGAACGGCAGGTTCCTAATTGCACAAAGGGCAATGGGATGGGATGGGTGGCACCATGGTGGTTGGTGGTGGTGTATTTCGTATCAAAAAGTATCATAATACCAGGCATCAATCCGACCACAACGAACTGGAAGATCCGTCCTTTCCGGCAGCGCCTTCGCGAGCCGCAAACGGCACGAGAGCGTCCTTCCCCCTATGTCACACAATATACGTATCGACGCAGCCTCTAGTCTAGACTCTCAAACCTCCCTCCCCACTGCATCACTTCTTCTTCGTTTCGTTCTCTCTTTCTCATCCCCGTACCAGCAGCCCATTAAAATGGCGCAACACGAGGGTCTTTTCGCTTTCTCTTCTCTCTTCTTCTTCGTCTCCATTCCTTCTGCATTCGCTCCTTTCGCTTTCCAACTTATTCGTGCTTGGCTTTGCTGGCGGTGTCGATGGCGGCCGCTTGCTGGTGTGCCTTCTTCTCGCTGTCGTTGTGGCACTTCTGCTGGATGTCTTCCTTCACGCCCTTGGTGACGAGGTTGTAGCCCATGACCAAGAAGAGGAAGTACCAGTAGACGTGCAGCACGAGCAGCATTGTGAGCATGAGGTTCACGGGGTGCAGCATCAGCAGCGGGATCTCGGGCGTCAGGTTCGGCAGCACGAACACGGCGTTGTAGATCAGCTCGGTCGGGAACACGTACAGGCGCGTGTACGCCCATGACACGAGCAGCGCCGCGTACATGACCAGTGTCAGGAATGTCGACCCCGTGTCCACGACGCTCTTGATGGCGTCTACGCATTACATATCCGCAGCAGCATTCACAAAAAAGAGGTAAGCGACATGATACGATGCGCCAAGAGCGACAGACAATCAATAATAACCAGCAGAAAACTTACATCCAGTGATGTCGCCAATGTCATGCGTGAGCGCGACGAGCGCGCCAGACGGCGTGTAGTTGCCCATAAACGCGCTGCCGATGAGGATGATCGTCACCACGTGGTGGAGGAACATCTCAATAAAGTCGTTGCGGATCGGCGAGAGCGCGACCATGTACACGAGTGAGTGGAAGTGGTAGCCGAGCTGCACCATAAAGTAGCGCTTCAAGCCGGCGCTCGGTGGCTCGCTGAACAAGTAGTACGCCTTCTTCATGTCGCCGTTGCCGCCGAGCGACTTTGGGAACCACTCCTCATGCCCCATCGTGTAGTAGCCTGCGTACGTGATGCCGACAAAGTACCTATACGTACACAACACACACACAGCGTGTCAGTTCATATCCACCTCGTACAAACATCCCATCGATAGATACAAACACAATACAAAACCAAACATGTGACCTTACATGAGCTTGAAGAGCACGGTGGTGAAGCGCTCGACGCGGTCCTCGTTGTCGCGCTTCTTCGGCTCGAGCACGACGCGCGCGAGCGGCTTAAGCACGCGCGTGAGCACGTAGCGTGCCACAACGATCACACCGGAGAACGCGAGCGCCGTGAACAGGTCGACGAACTGCGGCATGCGCGCGTCCGTGGCGAACTCCGGGTGGTTCGCGCGCATGGTGGCGATGCCGTAGAACTCGACGGCCAGCAGCGGCACGAGCAGCAGCGTGAGCCCCACGAGCAGGCGCTCCTTGGCGCTCAGCAGGATCTTCATCTCGGTCGCCATGGCTGCAGACACACTGGTGGGCGTGAAGGACTGGGGGTGTGAATGGGCTTCTCTCGTGGAAGCGGCGGGTTGGCGAGTGAGCCAAACCAATAGGAAGGGAAGAAGGGGGTGCCTTTGTGAAACAAACAGGTGCGCTGTTTCGCAACGGCAGGTTGGTCAGGTGGGTGCGCTATAGAGAGGGTGTGGGACAGTCAGGGCAAGTACAGTACAGTATGACACAGGATGTTTGAAACAGAGATGGGTGGCGAACGGATAGAGTACCGTGAAGGACTGAAAACAGGATGATAGGGTGGGCCGTCCCAGATGCAGATGACGATTGTGGGTCACCAAGTGGGTGTTTGGGTTCGAAGGCCACTGTACGAATCATCATCGCAAGCAAGACTCAGGTTCATTCGCTGGGAATTAACTCCCTCTCGCTCTCTCTATTGTCATCTCTTGTGAAAGCATCTAGGTGGAGATGGTCACGTCCCGCTCTGGCGCAAAGTAGATGCGGAAGAACACGTAGAACGCGAAGAGCGCCACGATGTACGCGACCATGAGGTAGATCGCGGCCTTGGACATGGGCTTCTCCTCCGAGTCGTGGTGGATCCCGGCCTGCACCTGCAGCACTCCGCTCGCGTTCATCGTGAACGTCACCGGGTGCGCGAACTCGCCCGCGCGGCCGATCTTGTTGCGCGGCAGCACAAAGTTGAAGTAGCAGATGTGGTCGTTCTCCTTCGCGACCTCCTGCTCGCCCTCGTACACCTCGACCGTGAGCCCGCGCTGGTTGTCCTCGAACGTCTGGAAGTACTTGGTGAGCGACACGGGGATGCGCGAGTTCTTCGGGATGATCACCTCCATGCGGCCGTCGTGGGTCTCGAGGCCGATCGGCAGCGGGATCACGTCCATCATGAGCACATCGCGGAACACGCGGCGGTCCATGCCGCTCAGGATCGCCGCCTGGATCGCAGCACCCTCGCACACCACTTCGTCGGCGTTCACAGACATGCACAGTTCCTGCGTAGAGCATACGACAAAGTTTATTAGACAAAGAGAAGCTCAGCATGGTGACGGAAGGAATGTGGCAAAGTCGCACCTTTCCGTCAAAGAACTCGGAGATCTTGGAGCGCAGGATCGGGATGCGCGTGGAGCCGCCCACCATCACCACTTCATCGACGTCCGCGATCTCAACCTCGGCTTCCTTCAGCACGCTGCTGACAATGCGAAGGCACCTAGGTATTTCATAACAACATCAGCAAAAGTGAGGGTTAGCGCCAACACTGACTGAGCACACAAGCCTTATAGACCACAGTTGATGCAAGGTGCACGGTACTTTTTCCAGATCGAGTCACCGAGCTGCTCGAACTTGTGGCGAGTCAGCGTGTACGTGAACTTTGCCACGCCCGCGACGTCGCGCAGCTGGATCTCGGCGCTGTCGTCGCTCGAGAGTGCGATCTTCGCCTGCTCGGCTTGGGTCTTCAACTGGATCATGTCGCTCATCGAGAGCTTCGCGCGCGGGACATCGTGGTGCTTGTGCAGAAGCTCGATCAGGTGGTCGGTGATCACGTTGTTGAGGTCCTCGCCGCCGAGGTTTGTGTCGCCGCCGATGCCGAGCACTTCGAACCGGCCGTCCTGGATGCTCATGAGCGACACGTCGAGCGTGCCGCCGCCAAAGTCGAACACGACCACCATCTTTGTACCGGCAACAAACAGGCCGTACGCCATTGCTGCGGCCGTGGGCTCGTTCATCAGGCGGATCGCCTTGAAGCCCGCCATGGACGCGCTCGTGATCGTCGCCTTGCGCTGCGAGTCGTTAAAGTACGCTGGCACGGTGATCACGACGTTGTCGATGCGCTTGCTGTCGAAATACGCCTCAGCCGACGCCTTCAGGTCCGAGAGGATGCACGCCGAGACCTCTTCCGGCTCCACGGTCACGAGCTTCTGCGCGCGCACGACCTGCACCGCGGCGCTGCCCTGCTTTGTAGAAGCGATCTTGTACGTGCCAAACGACTTGGCGACCTCCACCGCCTTGCTTGAGTATCTACCAACACATTAGATACCCATTAGCACCACCCTTCTCAATGGCATTCACGGCAAAGGAAGAGCTTTGAAAGCGAGCGAGTCCCCTACTTTTGCCCCATGAGCCGCTTGATCGAGCGGATCGTGTTGCCCACCGGCTCGGTCTCCTTGGCGATGGCGTCGTGGCCGACCTCGTACTGGTGCTCGCTCTCTGGGTTGAAGCGCACGACCGACGGCGTGGTGCGCTTGCGGTCCCTGGCGTTCTTGAGGATCTTGACGTGGTTGCGCTCCACGTGCCACATGCCGATGCCTGAAGGACAGTAAAGAGAGAGAGAGAACAGTAAGTCTGCAGATGGACACATCACAACGACAGCAGGGCATACAGCACGCACACGAGTTGGTGGTCCCCAGGTCGATGCCGATACAGATGGAGCCATCGGTGAAGCGCTCGCTCGCGCTTCCCCAGCTGTCGTACGAGTGCTCGTCCGCCATGGCTGACTTGGTGACGTTGATATGATTGACGGTTTGCTTGTCATCAATCAACCCTTCCCAGTCCTTCCCACGTCAATAATGGACGTTTTTTCAACCAATCATGTTTCAATATTCTAATTTTCAACCAATGGAAAATGAGAAGAGCTTTTTTGGCGCGCTCTTTCAAAGCTCAGTCAAGAAAGTGCGCCAGAGGAGCCTATAAGAAGCACAAGCCAAGCGAAGCGCCAGACACTATACTAATCCCACAAGCGCTTCATTCGACGTATGTCAAGTAAGCCCAGCCTCTCTGGTTCCTTGTGAGGGCGATCTTTGTGCACACACTCTCCGCACTGTCACAGCATAACCCCTCCTGTCGTAGCGGCCAGCGATGGCGACAACGCGTAAAGGCGCTTCTTTCGTCCCCGTTTCGACGCACTTCCAGACCGCCGTGCAGGTGCTCAAGGCGAACCCCGCGATACCCGAAGAGATCGATCTCACGGTCGACGCTGCTGCTGCTACTGGCGATGCTACTTCTGGTAGAAAGCGGCGCGCAACGCGGGCGAGTAGCGGTGTCGGTGACAAAAGCAAGCGGCGCGCGTTCTACGAGGATGATGACGACGACTTTGAAGACTTCGACAATGACGCAGACAACGACTTTGTCCCAGATGACGAAGAGAAAGAGAACGCATACACTGCCTCAGCAACAACAATGACGACAATGCCGACGGTGACGACAGCGCTGGATCTGATTCAGCAGTCGCGACCCATTGCTGCTTCAGGCGCTCCAGGGAGTCGACACCGAAGGCGCAATTCACAGGCACCAGCGGCAACAGCAAACCATGGACCAAGTATACCAAACACAATGAACATCGCTGATGACCAGAGTCCCGAGTGGTCATCTCGGACACGCATGAGACCGAATGAGCAGCTCCGCTATTCGGTAGCGGACACAGCCACAACACACATCGTCAGCAGCAACAACGACAGCAGCAACAGTAGACCAAGGCAACCTGCAGCAAACAGTGGAGCA
Organism: Globisporangium emineosum; assembly: GCA_023334195.1. NCBI lineage: Eukaryota > Oomycota > Peronosporomycetes > Pythiales > Pythiaceae > Globisporangium > Globisporangium emineosum. Next base: position 12,339 of record JAASGK010000338.1, read on the forward strand.
CACGACTTCTTTAGCAGTAGGGCGAGCAACGGGGGCGCATCAGCAGCAGCAGCAGCAGCGACGCTAGCGAAGGATCTGCTGGACCGCGCGAACAAGGCGATCTTTGGGAACGACGGGTTCCGCCAGAACCAGCGCCAGGTGATCGAAGCCACAATGCGCAAGCAGGATGTCTTCGTGCTCATGCCCACGGGCGGCGGCAAAAGTCTCTGCTACCAGGTACGCTTTCCTCTCAAGCATCTCCCTTATACACTTGGAACTGGGTACTCACACTGCCTCTCACTCTGGTATATGTTACGTATCAACCAGCTTCCTGCGGTGCTCACCCCGGGCGTGACGATCGTCGTGTCCCCGCTGCTCTCGCTCATCCAGGACCAAGTCACGGCACTGATCCGCAATCCGCAGTGCGGGATCCCCGCGGGGTACCTCTCGAGCCAGACGGGGATCACACTGCGGCGAGCGATCACGCAAGAGCTCAAGAGGAACCGGCCGTCGCTCAAACTGCTCTACGTGACGCCCGAGAAGCTCAGCAACTCGGCGGAGATGATCGAATTACTCGAGATTCTACATCAAAATGTACGTGGGTCAGTTAGTATGGTGTTGGTAGAAATGTCGAGTCCTTGCACTGACAATATTCATCATGAATTCGTTATTGTGAATAATTAGGGAATGCTTGCGCGGTTTGTGATCGACGAGGCGCATTGCGTGAGCCAGTGGGGCCACGACTTCCGCCCCGACTACATGAAGCTCGGCTTGCTCAAGACGCGGTTCCCAGACGTACCGCTCATGGCGCTCACTGCGACCGCGCCGCCGAAAGTGATCCAGGGCGTGCAAAAGTCGCTCAAGATCACCAAGGGGCTCGTTTTCTCGATGAATTTTAACCGGCCGAACCTGAGCTTCGAGGTGGTCGACAAGCCGCTGCAGGAGATGAAGGCGCTCGAAGCGCTACGCAACCTCATCGTGACGTCCTTCAAGCACGACGCGGTCGGGATCGTGTACTGCATGACCAAGCAGGAGTGCGAGGACGTGGCGAACTACCTCTTTGACCACGGCGTGCGCGCAGATTTCTACCACGCGGGCCAATCAAACACAGACCGCCAGATGGTGCAGGAGGCGTGGCAGAACGGTCAGGTGAGCGTCGTGTGCGCCACGATCGCCTACGGCATGGGCATCAACAAGGCGGACGTGCGCTACGTGATCCACTACTCGGTCGCCAAGTCCATGGAAGGGTACTACCAGGAGGCCGGGCGAGCCGGGCGCGATGGCAAACCCTCGCAGTGCACGCTGTTCTACTCGAGCCGCGACATCTCCAAGATGCGCTCAATCCTGTACATGCCGTCGAAGGGCATGACCGCCAAGACGCGCGCCGTGCACATGGAGAAGCTCGCGGCCATGGCCGAGTACTGCGAGGACAACACGAGCTGCCGCCGCAAGCTGCTGGTGTCGTACTTTGGCCAGACGTTCAACCGCGACGACTGCAAGGGCACGTGCGACAACTGCCGGCGCTACCAGCGGCGCCCAGGCCAGGCGCACAACAGCAATTGAGAGAGACTGGTAGAGAGAACTTAATACAGCAAGTAGCCTTGTCGTTTTTCGGATATAAATGTATGCGATGGCTCTATTTGGTGTAATCTTGAGCGTTTACTTGTCGTTCCACTGCTTCTTGCACTGGACGCACTTGTAGAACGTGGTGCTGGGCTCGTCGGCCGAGCGGATCTGGATCTGCATGAAGTACGCCTTCGTGTGCTCGCAGTGCGGACAGCGCGCTGTTGTAACGAAGAGGATCAGAGAGGAAACGATAACACAGTTAGCAAGCCATACACAGGCAAAGAGAGAGCTATGGGATGGGGAGTTAAGGACGCACTCTCGGTCTGGTCGACGTTCTCCCAGGCTTCGTCGCCGCCGAGCACGTCGTCCACCTGCTTGCGCTGCAGCGGCACTTTCTTCTCGACCTTCTCGTTGATCTGGAACAAGTACGGGCACGTCTGGCAGAAGAAGCGCATGCCGTCCGCCTGCATAAACAACATACACATGCACGCACAATAACAACAGCGCGTTAGGTCATGCTTCCTCGCTGGTGTTCATTCCCACGCGCTTGCAGCTCTGGCGCGAAGCCAAGCAGAGAGAGAATGGGCAGAGAGCACTCACGTCAGGCTCGACGAGCAGGATGTTGCCGCAGGAAGGACAGAAGTGCATGACGTCGGGCGATTGCGGCTTCTTGAAGTGAGACGGACGGACGGACGAGTGAGCGGATTGGCAGTCGGCCTTGTTGCTTTAGTTTGAATTGCTTTTGTGTGTGTGTCGTTCCAGTGGCTGGACCAAGTGGCTGGAAAATGGGAGCCATCATCCCATTTACAGCCAATCCATATCATTAAATTCCTCTTTATTAACCAATGGGAGCGTGGAAACATCGGTAATGGCTGTGACGCACCTGTTCATTTTCACAATCAACCAGACCCAGCTCAATTCAAGTGGAGCATGGTGGCGAATGGCGCTCTGACGACGACGACCACAGCGCTCGTTTCCGCGCAGCTCACGACCGCGTGGACCCGCTGGCATCAGCGCTCTGCGCAGCAGTCCACAACATCAACAACGAGTGCCGATGCGCAGCGCAGCGCAGACGAAGAGGCGCAGTACGAGCTCGTCGCGATGGGCTTGGCGGCGGCGCTGAGTGACGAGCAGCTGCTGCAATTGTTCACGGTGAGCAGCGAAAACGTGCTCACGCTGTTGCTGCCGCTGCAGGACAAGTTCTCGGAGGACGCCCAGCAGTTCCACTTCTCGCTGGTCGTGGTCGCGAAGCTCCTGGTGCAGTTTTTAGAGAACGAGAGCGGTCGTTCTGGCGCTTCGGCACCAGCATCATCAACAATGTCGGCTGCACAATGTGGTCGAGTCGTGGACGAGCTGCTGCTGCCACTCCTGCGCTACCACCGGTACGTGCGAGTGCATACAGTTGCGCTGTTGATGCTCAAGCAAATCGTGCGCGTAAGTGGCGCTGTTATGACCGAGAAGCTCGCATCGCAGGTGCACTCGATTCTCGTGGACGAGCCGTCAACATCGTCATCGCCAGTACTACCAACAGAAAGTGCAGAGCAACACATTGGTGACTCAACTGGTGTAGGTGAAGAGCAGGCTGTGAGCTTTGGTTCGCTGTGTGGTGTACTGCAATTGCTTCTCGATGGAGAGGTGTCGTCGTCATCGCTGTTGTCGACTGACAGCATCATCGTCAAACAGACTCAGCACATCTGCACGCACGCGATCGCATGCTTTGACAAGTTGCCGCTGTTTCTGCGCGCTGTGGCGATCCAGCTCGTACCGGCGCTGCTCCACATTGCGCCAGCGATGGCGCAGGAGTTGACGATCATCGCAGTCGACGCGTGGCGAGTCGTCAAGCACGACCGAAGCAAGAGCATCGCGAACCTCATGTACTTGCTCTGCCTGGTGCTGCCGAGCGACCCGGAGCTCATGAAAGAGAGCGGACTGCAGGAAATTGTCGCGTTTGCGCTCGCGAATGTCGATCCGTTACTGCGCAAGCAGGGCATGTACCTGCTCAACATCGCGTTCACGCACTACGCTGTCCAGGCAGAGGAGGCGTCCTCCTCCACTACCAAGTCCAAGGACACTTCAGCACGAGCGCTCGAGACCTGGCAGAGCTTTATCACGGCATCCGAGGTGATCCAGATGCACCAGCAGCAGCATCTGATTGAACAAGTGTGGCCGCAAGTCACGTTCCTGATCGAGTCCTCGCTTGTGGTGCTTCGCGTCGACGGCGACCAGTCTCCTGCTGATGATGAAGCAGAACCAGTTGAATCGTCCTCGTGGCCAGTCAAGTTCTCATTCGACTGGGTTCAGTCGCTGCTGATCCGCGTCTTCTGCCACGAGAACCCGATTGTGCGCCGTATGTTCATGTCGACCTTCATGGAGACCTGTCTGAACCAGTGGCGCGCCATGAAAAAGCAAATCCGTAAGCTTCAAAGTCAGAGCAAGAGCGTCAGCATTGATGGAAACTCGTCTTTCACGTGCAGTGCGAGCTTCCGGTCGTTCGTGTTCGAGCACCTGCTGCGCTCGTTCAACGACCCGCAAATGTACAAGAGCTCGACGAAAGAGGCGTTCCAGAAGGTGATCTCCGAGTTCCTGTCTGGGTACTTGTCGTTCCAGCTCAAGTTGGGAAAGAGCAGCATCAAGTCGTCTTCATCTAGCGATGATGGCTTGATGAGGAGCTTTGTTGATGCAGTCCACGAAGCCATATTTGGGCGTGGGGCTACGGGCCATTCCCCTGAAGCACTGCTCAGCATGCTCGAGGTGTTTTGTAACGCGAACCTACAAACTGCAGTGCAAGAACCCACAGTCGCCACGGAGGACTTGCTGGACGAAGAAGCCATCGAGCGACTGCGCATGATCATGGAGTTCCGCGTCATGCGCTCGTTCCCACAGTCGATTCGCGTCAAGATCACGCGCACACTCGTGAACGCGCTCACGGGTGGGTTCACAGACATCTCGACGCACTCGCTGTACTCGCTCGCGAGTATTCTGTTGGTGCTGCCGCTGAACAATGTGATCGGAGTGGACGGAAGCACGTTCCGTGCCATCCACCAGTGGCTCCGACCGCAGCAGAAGGACCAAGATTCCAAGCGAGTGGGCATCTTCATATCCTCGATGGAAGCCGCACTGGCGCAATACTTGATCAAGGCGAAGGATCAAGAGGACGATCACGCGAACAGCGCAAAAGTACTCGGCACCGCGTATCTCAGTCGTTTGCTCTTGTTCACTGCTGACATCACAGAGACTGCTGCTGATGATGGGAGCTTGAATTCGCCAGTCGAGGTTGAGCTCCAGACACCACTCGCTCAACTTGTGAATGCCCGACTTCCTGATGACGACGTCGACGAGCTCAAGCTGCTGCACCTGGTTGGAAAATTCGAGGAAGAGGTCGAACAAGTCGCACAGCTTACAAGCCAGAAAAACATTCGCGCACACTTTGCCTTTTCCTTTAAGCCCCGCAGTTTCTATGGAGCTGCTGGTGGCGCGGAACTCTCGCCATCCTCCGTGTTTAGATACAGCGCGCTCTTCGATATTGGCGTGCAAGCGTCCAAGCGATGGATCCAAAGCCGCCTCACAAAGGAAGAAGAAGAAACGAGCCGGAAGCAATTTGAAGACGCACTTGATGAAGCCAGCGAGAAAGAGGACAAGGTCGATTTGCTGGCAGCCACTGCGCTGGTCGTGGCGCAAATGGCCGTTTACAAGATGGAGCAGGACGGCGACCTCCGCGCAATGGACGCGTTGGACGCCATCTGTGAATCGCTGAAGAGTGTGATCTCCCCTGAGATGTCGGCTAGCGTGAATGCCAGTGAGCAGACGCTTGCGATCCGTTACCTGTCGATTGTGTCGAGCAAATCAAAGGCGCTGGACTCCCTACAGACTCTCCAGGGCCATACCACACTCCCGCTGCTTCTCTCTGCGCAGCTTAACGCCAGCATGGACAACGGCAGCAAGCACTACGCGCGCTGCAACGTCCAGTACTTTGTGAGCAAGTGGACGCTGATGCACAACGTGCTTCTCGCGTCTTCCTACGTGCCGACCGAGCTGCTCAACCGTGTTTTCACTGCGTGCCTCGACGCGCTCCCAGCGGCAGGCGCAGATTCGCTCGTGCTCTACGAGATGGTGCAAGTGCTCTCGCTCTCGCTCGCGCAGCTTGCAACCACTTTTGTAAACGCCGAGGACCGCGACGATCGCCTCGACAACTTATACCACTCGGTGTGGGGTGAGTACAGCGAGTGCAAGGCGAAGCCGGACATTCTGACGCGCGCAGTTGTCTACTGCCTCTTCCAGCCGGCGTTCTTGCTCTCCCCAGAGCTAAGCAGTGGCGCGAATGCGACCATGAAGCGCTGGTTCGACCGCTTCATGCGGTTTGGCCAAGTGCATCGCCCGAACGTGATCTTCCACTTGACCTGCCGCCTGAACCAGGTGTGGCGCGCGATGCCGCACACTGCGCTCTGGTTTGTCGACGAGATCGTCGCGCTGCTGCTCTACAAGGAGCCAGTGATCGATGAGAAGGAGCAGCTGACAAGCAGCAGCAATGACGACAATACTCTCGGTGCGCCGTCTGGAACCAGTGGACTGCTGGCGAAGAACAAGTTTGTGCGCCTCGTGATCCTGTCACTGTTGGATGAGATGAGCGTCGACATCGCAGTGAAGGACTCGAACGAACAGCAGCTGTTTCAGCAGCTCATCCTGCGCCTGCTCGAACTGAACCTGACGGAGGAATGGAAGAAGCAACACATGCTCAACAGCGACGGCTTTGGCAAGAAGATCCGTTGCTGGCAGGCTCTCTGTGTGCTCAGCAAGCACGTGAGCGCCGACATGGTCGATACGGTGAACGACCTGGTCTGGCGCGCGTTCGTGTTCCCGCACCTGCCAGCGATGCGCTACTACATGGAGATCTTTGGGATGCGTCTGCTGCTGCGATTCCCAAACATTACGATCAAAAAGTACATGGTGCCGCTCATGGAGAACTACAACCTTATGCCGCAGGTCGGGGCGTCACTGCTCCTGGTCGCGGGCTACGCGGTCTACAACCGCCTGGACGCGCAACTCGCGAGCGACCACGAGCTCTGCACGCTACTGGTAGAGTCCATGCTCCCGTGGCTCAACTCGTCGCACGGCCACACGCGCATCCTTGTGCAGTTCATGCTCGCGATCGTGCTGCCCCGCTACTTGCACCAGCACGAACAACAACAGAAAGACCCAAAGAGTCCAAAGAACCTGCAGTTCCTCAGGCAGACGGCGTCGTTCCTGAGCCAGAACAAGGAGTGCAAGCGCATGCACCGGCGGCAGCTGAACCAGATGACCAAGTTCAGGCCGGAGTTCGAGTGCTCGCTGCTGGGCGTGTTGTCGTCGGCTGCGGTGAACGAGTTTTTGGAGCTCTTCCCATCAGACGACGTGCTGCTCTTCAGCGCGCAGTTCAAGGACGCGATGAACGAGTTGCACGCGCAGTTCCAACGCGAGAACTTTGTCGAAGACACTCCTGGGCGATCGATTGCCGCTGCTACCACAGCCTCGCTGCCAGCCATGACGGGTTTCAACGTTCAGCGCAAGATCGACACGAGCGCCATCCTGCTAGACGAAAGCGTGCTTCCCGTGGCGATGCAGGAGCGCGGCGAGATCGTGGACGTCAACGTCCGTAACAGGCGCCGTCAGCCCGTGATCCTGTGCGCGAGTCTCGTGGACAAGACGCCCAACCTCGCGGGTCTCGCGCGCACGTGCGAAATCTTCAACGCTCAGAAGCTCATCGTGCCAAACCTGCGCGTGTGCGAGGACGAGACGTTCTCGGTGATCAGCGTGACGGCAAACAAGTGGATGCCGATCGAGCAGGTGCGACCAGACCAGGGCGAGCTCGTGCGCGCGCTGCAGAAGTGGAAGAGCGAAGGGTTCACGATCGTGGCGCTGGAGCAGACGTCGTCCAGCGTGTGTCTGTCGTCGTTCCAGTTCCCTGAGAAGATCGTGATCGTGCTGGGCAAGGAGAAGGAGGGTGTGCCCGTGGACGTACTGCAGATGGTGGACGTCTGCGTGGAGATCCCGCAATTCGGGCTCATCCGCTCGCTCAACGTGCACGTGAGCGGTGCGATCTTGCTGTGGGAGTACACGCAGCAGCAGATGCTCAAGCAGCAGCAGCCGTAGTGTTGTTTAGAGTGGAGATCAGCAATGTGTGAGAGTCGTCTGTTAATAGCTCGCTTCTCCTTGGTCGCGTGCGTGCTTCGTGGCTTCGAGAGCTCGTTCGGCTACTTGGGATCTTGGGTCTTCTGCGTCGCTTGTGTGGCTCGAGGAAAAGAGAAAATGTCAGATCTGGCGGCTTTGAAGTTGCCTCTACCATCACTCTTTGTATTTCCGATTTCCGAAAACTTGTGCTGACCATGAGTGGCATTTACTTAGTATTGAAGATTACCAGGTCTGGAGTCCCCACTGGCATCGACACAGACCCCCCAACAGCAATGGCAGCCATTAAGCAAGAGCGGCGACCCTAAAATCCATCGCCTGCTTCGCTATAGGATCGTGCAACTCAATCCCAACTGAGCATGCAGATGGCTGGAGATCAATCACATCTCAAAATGTAGCCATAATGTGCCACGTATCCATCGGGCTGTCTTGCTAGATACCGTACTTTACCGGATATGTCGAGAACTTCTCCAGCCAAACAGTCTGACTGAAGAAAAATGCAACTACTAAGTATTATCTAATTACTTGGAAGCAGTGTTGCAAATGCAGTTCATTATCTAATTACTTGGAAGCAGCATTGCGAATGCAGTTCGCAAATCTCGATTCTAGGTTTGATGAGGATGTCGTTCCTATCGCTCTCCACTGTTGGTACATGCGTGTTTCTATCGCCGGAGATATGGCGCCGAAAGTATGCGCTTTAGTATTGTTTTCAAAGTGCATCATCAGTCGCAGCTGCATCATTTTGGTAATCACAATTCTTCAGCCCAAGCGAATGAGCACCAAGCTTTCTTTACATGCTGTAGAATTGCTGATGAGAATCAATCCCAATCCCGAGCTAGGATCAATCAACAGAGAATGCAATTTATCAGGTATACGTCATTGAAGGGGTATTTTAACAATGGATTGCATCTCACATCCCTCCCCAAAATCATCGCTTATGCAATTGACGAGTCATTTCAGTCCGCTCATCAGAGAATCAAAATCAGTTCTGAAGATTGCCGACAAGCAACATGCAAGCTCTTGTCAGCAGAACACCGCTCCTAATAAGGCCCCAGCAACAGCAGCCCAGGCGCATGGCAGACACCCGTAGCAGCGTACCCACTACGAAGAAGCGTCGCTCCGTACCATCTCTTCTAGTGCTGCTGTGCTTAGCTGTCGTTGCGCTGCTGCTCGTACATTGTGTCGACGCACGAGGTGTTCCAGAAGACACGGCGACAGATGGCCGGCAAGGTGCGTTGTGGGGACGTATTTGGAAATGAACACCACCGCTTCAGCTGGCGCGGCGGTGTGTAGTAGTAGTACGTGCTAGGGTGTGTGTGGTATTGATCCTTGTTGGTGTGTCTGTTTGTGCAGGGGCGAGCGATGCGATTGAAGTGGAAGTGAAGGTGGACGGATCCACAGCGGAGACGCTCGAGATGCTCGAAGAAGAAGAGAAGGCGAGCGTGCGTCAGCGCCGAAAGAAGCTGGAAGTCGGTACGTGGGGGTGTATGTTGTAACGAGCACTTGTCTGGTGCTAAAAGACCCTTGCACTCACTACTGTTACTGTCACTTTCTCTTGACGATCTTGTTAGAGAGTCTGCTTGCTGACTTTGACCACGACGGCCACGTGGGCTCGAACGAAATCCAGCAGATCAAGGACAACCTGCACCAGTTCTTCGACACTGACGAAAGCGGCAGCATCGACACGAAAGAGATCAAGACGGTGTGCATAACGAACGCCATGCCTGTTATTGTTGAAATCTCATCAGGTTTGTTGTGACTCATCGGCATTTCGTCTGTGCTTGCATTGTGTTCTGTGTAGATGGCTCGAGACGACAAAGACGTCATGAACGCATTCCAAAAGCTCGATCGTGACCACGATTCCATCATTTCGCTGAAAGAGCTTGACGAGCGCTGGGAGGCTGTCGGTGCAGAGATGACGGTCAACGAAGTGGCCGACTGGGTCGCGTTTAGTGTGCAGTTACCACAGTACGCGGACATTTTCCGCCGCCACTCGATCTCGGGGTACACTTTTCCGCTGCTGATGGCGAACGAAGGCAAGCGCCTCCAGGAAATCGGCATTGAGCACCATCTGCATCGCCAGCAACTCGCGATGTTTCTCAAGATGAAGTACTTGGGGATGGGCAAAAGACCCGCGCAGGTTGTCTCAGCAGTCTGCAATGCAGAGCCGATGGCTGCAGTGGAAGATCTGGTGACGCAGAAAAAACTGCTCCATGTCGCGTGGATTCCAGCAGAGAGCACCCCGTTGCGGTTCCAGCTGCAGCGACGAAGCCCCGGCGAGTCAACGTGGAATTTGGTGTACTCTGGTCCAGATACCGAGTTCATCGACGTCGTCGACGCAGGGCTGCATGTAGTGTACCGGCTCGCGACGTGGAACTCGTACGGGAGAAGCTCGCACGAGTTCATTCGCTGTGAAGGTAATCCTTTATCCCGCGCGTCCTCCCACTTGGCAGCGAACGCTGTGTTACCTTCGGGTGGCCACAACGGCGTGTTCGACGCAAAGATGAGCTCGAACGCATCATCGAGCGACGAAGATCAAGTGCCTGACAGTTTCTTTAGCGTGCTCAAGGCGTACTTGTGGTGGCTGGACGAAGCAATCGCGTTGACGCTCTTCATCGTGCTGCCGATTCGCGGGTTTATCTATGGAGATGCCAACTACGTTCTGCGCCTGATGCGTCGCCTGCCTCCAAACATGCCGACGCGAGTGACAGTCGAAGCTGATGCTTCCAAGACATCTCTGGAAGAAGCGGCAGTCACTGTGTCGTGGGACAAACCGCTCGATAACGGCGTGCCGATCGTGTGCTACTGTGTTCGCTGGACGCGAAGCAAGACCGAAGAGGTCAAGTGGGTGAAGTTGCTCACGATTCCGCTCCCAACGAGCGTCTTGGTGGGTCACTTGAAACACGGTGAGACATACAAATTCGTGGTCGAGGCCACCAACCAGTTTGGACTCGTGACAAAGTCCAGCCGCTCGACGTACATGGTTCCGGTTCCAGAGCTCAAGGGCCGATTGCTGCCACGGCGGTCGATCAAAGACGCGAAGGTGCTGCGCAACCAATGCCATATCTGCAGCGATCCAGAGAAAAAGAAGAAAGTGCCGTTCACAGCCACGCTTGACCGCCGAATCCTGCACCTGTGCTGCCTGTGCGACCAAGAGTTCTGCCACTACCACAAGGGCGAGGTGTACCACACGAAGGCGCTGAGTTGTCCCGTGGTCGACGGTCGATGCATCTGCGAAGCCTGCAAGGATATTCGTCTGCAGCGATCGGCTACGTACTAGCTGATAGCAAGCTTGCACACACTTGACAAACCCTGACCATGACCATAAAGCAATGCATAGAGAGCCTATCTTGCGTATGACATCTTTATCTTACAATCTCGGTCGCTTTTCTTGAGTCCTTGTAAACAAGGGGATGACAGCGTGCAGCAGAGACTGCTATACGCAAGCAGCAAACTCAACACACTGGAACAAACATCGTCGTACACGTTTCCATTTTCTTCAATAATTGATCCGCCTCTTTCCAACATGTCTGCCCACATACACATAACCAAATCAATTCACTAGATCATCCACATCATCATCCCTTCGGGCGAGAGTCCCGGGTCGGCCATATTAAAATCAGGAAGCGCGTTCTGGAAATCGCCCACGCGGTTGCCCGTGAACTGTGTGTCGTTGATGCTGATGAACGCCAAGCGGCGCATGTCGTCAAAGCTGAGCTTGTTGCGGCGACTCGACTGCAGCAGCGTCGACTTGCAGAGCGTTTTCTCCGACGCGACGCTGGACGGGGCAAGCGAGAAGAGCGTCAGCGCGAGTAACTTGAGATGCGGCCAGTCGTCCGCCTCCGTCATCCAGAACTGCAGCGGCGATCGGTTTCCCTTCTCCAGCATCTCCCACTTGAACGTGCGGTTCGCGCGCTGGTTCTTGGCGTAGATCACGTAGTCCGTGTACTCGGCAGAGATGGCGCGCTTGCGCTCTTCGTTCACGCCAAGGTCAGCGTCAGTTTCAGGGAAATTAAAGATCAACTCCTCGATCTGCTCGCGGTACTCGCGCGTCATCGACTTGCCGATGTACCGAGGATCCAATAGGAACGCCAGTCCGTGTGCTTCGCTGAGCACATACTGCCATCGCTCGGTCACGACCTTCTTGATGTATTCGAGCTCCACGGTAGAGAGCCCAAAGACAGCGTCAAAGTCCGTGAGCAAGTGCTTCGACTCAAAGTACACTTCTGAAATCGGTTTGTCGTCCTGGAACTTGTAAAGCGTCAGCTCAATCGGCGTCAGAATGCTAATCGCCTTCTCCAGCGTGATCTTCCAGTTCAAGTTCATCACAAAATTCTTGATCGAGTCACGTGTTGGTCGTTGGTTCATCGGCGCGCCAGCGATGAAATCAGGGTCCGTGACAATCGACTGGATGATGTCTTCTGCTTGCAGTAGCACTCGGAAACGCGCAGCAAGCGATCCCCACTGCATCGTCGGTGACGCAGTTGAAAAGCTCTTCATGGTTTGCAAGGTCTGGGCATCGAACATCTTAAACTTTGGAGCATACTGGTAGCTGCTGAAGAACGAGAGCAATTCATTGCAGTTGTTCGTGAAATCCACCAAATCTTGAAACGGGAAATCCATCGGCACTTGCGGTGTCATTCGACGCGGGTCATTTTCGATCGACTTCTCCGGTCCAAAGATATCCATGATCGCTAGATGTAGCGCGTGCGAGATGCAGCCATAGAAGAACTTGGTCGGGTACTCCGCTTTCAGCATCTCCCAGGCGCGAGCGTGGTACTCCGTGCTGCCAGTGACCACGCCGCTCACTGAACCGACGATCGGAGCCATCACGCGCTTGATATCCTGCGCGATCAAGATCGAGTTGTACTGCCCGTCGTCGTTGATCTTCTCAGACTCGAGGAAGAAACGCTTCTCGTTGTTCGCCGCCATGTAAGTCACGTACACCTCTTCGGGGTTGCTGGTGTTGTACAAGTTCATGCTCGACCACGCATCACGCTTGATACACACGCGCGTGGAGCTCGCCGTCAGGTAGTTCCACACCTGCTTGTGCATTTTGTCGTAGCATCGATGCAGCAGGTCGCCCTCCAATCGCTTCTTGTCCGGAAGCTTCACGTTTGGTCGCAAAATCGCGAGCGCGCGTTGCAAGTGGCATTCTTCCACCGCGTCAAACGCCATACCCGTCACATACGCGTGCATCGCGATCGCCTCTTCCATTCGCTCGTGTTGGCTCTTCGATAGCGCGCCGCCACCTCCGCCCTTTCCCTTGCGGTCTTTGCCAGCAGACTTTAGCTCTTTCGCAGAGTCGTCTTTCAACCCCATGCCAGTCGGATCCATGAGGCTGTCGGGCATCCCCTGCTGCATCGCCAACTGGTTCATCGCCTGCGCGTGGTGCACCGCCGCTTGGTCCAACGCGCTACTCACTGCTGCAGCTGCTGCAGCCGCCGCAGCCGACGTTTTCTGTCGCTTCTTCGACGGGATCTTGGTCGTGATCTTCTGGTTGTACATCTGCAGGATGTCCTGGAACTGCGAGATGAACGCGTACTGGTGCTGGCTGTTTTGGAACACCGTGCATTTCTTCAAGTGGCGGATCGCCTGCTCCGACTTCTTGTAGTAGAGCACCTGCTGCTTGCAGTGCTTGCACGACGCGGCGTTCTTGCGCTGCGGGTTCGGCTCGTCCGTGAGCAGCGTCCAGATCTGCGACGGCGACCGCCCGGGCTTTTTCTTCTTGAGCGATTGCGTCGGGTCGCCGCTGGCGGGCCCGCCCATGCCGACCACGTCGTGGCCGAGTGCGACCGGCATCATCTGCCCGAGCCCGTTCGTCGGCGTCGTCATGGCGCTCATAACCGCCTCGCCTGGGAACGAATGCAGCAGCGTTGCGGAGGAGGCGTGTCACTCAGAGTGTGACGTGACAAGTACCGTATCTTTGAACTTTGGAGACGCGCGAAAACCTCGTGCGGTGCTTTGGTGCCAGTAAAACCTTAATGAGAAAAAAAACCTGCGTGTTGGCGTGCTTGGAGCGTCGTGGAGCTTTGTGTCTTCGACGACTGTCGGTTTGGTTGGCTTGGTTGGCTTGAAGAACGAAGAATGAGCCCGCCGCGAAGCCGCAGGGAGGAAGAAACCCGTAAAAAACCCACACCAGTCGTAAAAAACCTTGATGAGAAGGAGAAACCTTTTTACCAGAACAGAAATAACGAACCTAATCGGATACATACTGTACTTATGTGCGCGCAGAGTGATGGTCTGTTTGACTGATGCCCGCGTGGAAACAAAGCACGAACAAAAGGAAACCAGCGGAGGACGCGATGGCGACGGCGCTGTGGGACGACAGAGACAAGCAAGAGGTGCGTTGCATGCACCGATCTCTATCAGTGCATATTTATAGAGCAGCTGTTGTATGCGTTATGGGCTCATTGCCACTCTGACATTGTTGAGTAATGGCTGGCAGAACGTCGAATCGGACGATGCCCATCAGTTGCAGTTCACTCCAAGCGTCTTGAGCCTGAGAGTGCTGGTGGGGGGGCGCTTTGCCTGAAAGATGCAAGTGGAACGCTGGGCACGCAGATAAGAGCGCAGTGTTACTGTCTTCACCCGATACTAAGACCCGGGTCTTAATCTCGAGGGTAGGATCCGGGTCTAACTTTTGAGGGAAAACTTGACCTCGCAGCCTGGCAGTCGCGCAATTCTCCCATCACCACTTGGTGCCGAACTGAATAGTTGTTGTGTAGCGAGAGGCGAGTACCCATGGGACCCGCAGAACCAATCGTCTTCAGCCGCTCAAATGAATGGACAGGATACAGGTCATGGTTAGCAGCATCTATTTTTGTTGTCACAAAGGAATCTTTGACTCATTCTTGAAATGACATCAGGGAAACGAAGAAGCATCAGTGCTCGAGCGAAGCTGGCGATCCTCAACGAACTCGAGACTCCGTACGACCTGGGAAACTCCCTGTCACTGAGATCGATTCCAAAGCGTCACAAGATCCATCCGTCCAACATCCGTCAGTACAAGAAGGACAAGCACAAGCTCTTGGAAGTCGCCAGCAGCAGGAGCGAGGTCGTGTGGAAGACTTGGAAGATTGGTGCTGGGCGGACCCCAGCGTATCTCGAGATCGATGAAGAGTTGGTCCACTGGCTCATCAGCCAGAGCTCCCTGGGGTTGGTGATCAAGGACAAGTACCTGAAAGCGCAAGCGGGAGCAATCGCAGAGGTCCTCGACATCAGCGGATTCGAGGCATCAAATGGGTATCTTTGGAACTTCAAGAAGCGCCACAACCTCGCTCGGCGAGCCCAAACCTCCCATCAAGAGCTTCCTCCAGACACAAAGCAGCAAGCAGAGGCGTTCATCAGCGAGGTGAACTCGATCGTCAAGATAAAACGCATCTTGTTAAAGAACACCCTCAACTTCGATCAAGTTCCAAGGTACTTCGATGCGACGTCAAAGAAAACTCTGACAGTGAATCCAGAGCTCCAGCGATGCTCTGTGCGGCCCCGGGGGACGCGTGAGGCACGAGGGGCTCTGAGCTCGGCGATGGGGTCGGTTTTTGTGTTGTCATTTGAGCCCGTCAGCAAAAAAGTGACACAAATGTCAGTAGAGGGGGTATTCACTTTCAGGGCATTTTACAGAAGGGGTCTTACTTTCAA
>JAASGK010000339.1:0-27671 GCA_023334195.1 Globisporangium emineosum
CCCCCCCCCCCCCCCCCCCCCCCCTTGGAGAGGTGATCGCCTTGCTCGGCAGCCGGCACGCCTCCTGCATGTACCAGACCTGTAAGACCTCTGTCAGATCAAGTCGCTTGGGCGCACACCCTGCTTGATACGGTGGGCGATTCCCATTTGCCGCCCGTTGCTCCCGATGTCGTTCTCGCGCAGTCGCTACGGTAGCACGCGGCCACCATGTGCGTCGCCTCAGGAATGACCGCACGATTCAGCGTGCGGGCAAACCTGACGTAGCGCTACAAGTTCTTCCTCCGTGCACGCGGTAGTGGGGGTCGAGACTTGCAGCCCCGCGGGCGTGTGGATGCCCACGATGTGCTCGGCGATCTGCTGGTTCGTGGCCTCGTCGCAGTCGTCCAGGGTAGGAGGAAGCGCAACATGATCGACGCCGAAATGCTCACATTGCACTTGAGCGTTCGTTCAGGAGAGGAGGCGGTAGAAGTGGAAGGTACTGGGAGCACTAGGAAGGACTCTGAGTCGCTATAACACCTTACAACTCAGGTGGTGTGGGCTTCTCGATCCAATCCGGTAGTCAACCAAGCAAGCAGCACAACACGATCTTGCCGAGAAAGCAGAGAGGAAGGGAAATGAACGTTATCAACGCAGGTCGCGAATCCTCAGTGGCGGCTTCGGGCTTGATCAGCTTGATGTGGTCCACACAAATTACGTAAAAGGTGAAAAGTCAACAATTGACATTCATTTCCTTGAAACCTCCTTATCTAAAACAAATTGAATTCACAAAAGCACCAAATCTCTAATTTACTGATGTAGCCAAACCACAATCCGTTATTTACTCGGAAGTGCGGAATATCTTGTCTTCCTTCACCCCCGCGCACGCTTTGCCTTGGCTCAAAAGGCGAAGAAAGCGCCAGAAGCAGGGTCACTCGCCCCCTCCGTGTACGCCCCCCTTCTATAGAGCCAAGCAGCCAGCGATGAGCGCCCAGTCCACCTTCTCGCAGACGCCTGCGTACACGACGCGGTTCGCCAGCAAGAAGGAAGTGGCGGCCGAAGAAGCGCTCGTCTACGAAGGTGCGATACACATGCAAGAATCATCGTGAGAGAGATCTTTGTGGATCCCCTTCGTTCTCTTTGTTGTGTGGGATCCCCCTGTGGATGTATGTATGGGCGTGTATGCACTAGGTGTGGCTGCGTTGCTTGATACTGGGTTGACGAGAAGGGGGCGACGAAGATCTGGAAAGATCTCGTGCCGATTTCATATGGTAGCTACTTGGGTTGGATACTAAACACCATGACGTTGTGTGTACATAATGGATGATATGCAGAGCTGAAGCGCACAATCCTGTTGCTGGAAGTGGTGGTGAAGACCAATGCGAAGGAGAAGACGTCGCGCATTCTGCGCAACACGAGCAAGCTGCGCAAGACGCTGTCGGTGCCGCAGCTCATTCTGGCGGTGAACCAGGTGCTCCCGGAGAAGAACGAATCCAAGCCGCTGCTTCTCTCGCTGCTCAACAAAATCGCGAGCCATGTCGATGCGAATGCTGACACGGAGATGACCGACGTCTCGGACTCGGTGACTTCCCCAGAGACCGACGCTGCTGAAGCCGCGAAGGAGCTCGTGGTGCTGCCAGTGGTGGACCTGATCGAAGTCGAAGTGTACCTCTTCCTGTACGTACTCGCGGCGCTGGTCAAGTACAAGCTAGCGGACAACGCGCTGCAGGCCGTGCAGAAAGTGCTCGCGCGCTCGGAGCAGTTCAACCGCCGCACGCTCGACGCGTTCCAGGCCAAGCTGTACACGTACTACGCGAGCATTCACGAGCAATTCGGCCACGACTTGCCGTCAATCCGCACCACGCTACTCGCGGCGCACCGCACAGCGTGCTTGCGTTACGACGAGATTGGCCAGGCGACGCTTATGAACTTGTTGCTGCGCAACTTTTTGCACGAGAACCTGTACGAGCAGGCGTACAAGTTTGTGACTAAGACGACGTTCCCAGAGAACGCGTCGAACAACCAGTTTGTGCGCTACTTGTACTACGTCGGCAAGATCCAGGCCGTGCAGCTCGAGTACACGGAGTCGTACACGAAGTTGATGCAGTCGATCCGTAAAGCGCCGCAGAACACGGCCACGGGCTTCCGTCGCACGGTCTACAAGCTCGCGATCATCGTGCAGCTGCTGATGGGCGAAGTGCCCGAGCGCAACATCTTCAACCAGGACGACCTGCGCAAGGCGCTCGCGCCGTACCTGCAGCTTACCAACGTACGTGGCGTGACGTGGGAGATTCACAATGTGCTCTGATGTATTCCCGTGTTCTAACTGATGTTTGTGACATCACTTTGTTAATTTTGCAGGCTGTTCGCGTGGGCAACTTGGAGGATTTCAACGTGGTGCTGACCCAGCACGCGACGCTGTTCAAGGCGGACAACACGTACTCGTTGATCCTTCGCCTGCGCCACAACGTGATTAAGACGGGTCTCCGCAAGATCAGCACGTCGTACTCGCGTATCCGCTTCACGGACATTTGCGCGAAGCTCGCGCTCGAGAACCCGCAGAACGCGGAGTTTGTGTGCGCCAAGGCGATCCGCGACGGCGTCATCGACGCGGTGATCGACCACAAGAACGGCTGGTTACAGTCCAAGGAAACCGTGAACGTGTACACAACAAACGACCCGCAAGTTGCGTTCCAACGGCGTATCACGTTCTGCCTCGACGTGCACAACGAAGCTGTCAAGGTGCGCACCTTTGTTCACGGTGTGCGTGTTCGTTGGCTGCAGCTCGGCGGTTCTAACTCATTAACCATGCTATCTTGTCTTTGTGTGAATTAAAATAGGGCATGCGCTACCCACCGGACGCGTACAAGAAGGATCTTGAAAGCGCGGAGGAGCGTCTGGAGCGCGAGAAGCAAGAGGAAGAGCTCGCAAAGGAGATTGAGGACGAAATGGACGAAGAAGGACTTTAAGTCGCGCTGCTTCAAGTTGGAGGAGGCTTTGGGGAGACAGTCGAAAGACATCCGTCGTACCTGGTTCCTATCTCTCTTCGCTTCCAACGTATGTGCATGCAGCATCCATCCAACTCAAGCGAGCGCTTCGTCGTGGTAGCTACGATTCAATTCTGACGAAGCATGCGAGCAGCATCTACCAAGACAAAGTAAAAACAAGAGATAACGACAAACAAACAAGAAGAAGCTGAGCTCACTCACGTATCAACTGGATCGCTCTTTCCTGCTTGGTATCACTTTGATTTATCATCCTCTCTCCATTGAATCAATCAAAGCAGGCAGCGAAAGCAACGACGTGCTTCATCCATTGCATTTGAATGCGTGTGCTGGCGTTATGGTATAATTTTTTGTGGATATATTTTCTTCATTAACCTGTGAGCGCCGTGAGCAAGAGGCGACAGAGAGCAAATGCGAGCCGCCTCGCCTGCCTCGATATCCAAATATCCAAGCGATCGTCCTCTCTTCATCGTGATCCAAAGCACACTCTTCTCTCGTCTTCTTCAACATCGTCGTCGTCGTGGCTTCATCTCCGCGTTATCAGCAAACACACGCCCACCCTCTCTCTCGCTCTCGCTCTCCATCGTCTCCATTCTCTCGTCTTGATCTCTCGTCTCCTTCGCTGTTTACTTCTTCTGTGCGTACAATGGCACGGTGTAGCGGTCCGAGTGATACGTGGACTCGCCGACGGTCCAGCCGGGCACGTCCTTCATGATCTTGCGCTCCTCCTCGAGCACCTTCTCCTGCTGCGCGAGGAACTCGACGTCGGCCTCGGCCTGCAGGAACGGCAGCATGGCGATCCGTCGCTCGCGCTCTTCGGCCGCTAGCTTGCGGTGGTTCTGGTTGTGCTGCCCCACGAGGTAGAAGCCGAACGACGTGAGCGCGAACGAGCCGAGGAACATGAACCAGCCCGGAGGACCGCGCACGGCCGGCACACCGCGCACCGACTTGATGGGCTTGAAGCCGCCCGCAGGTGGCATCTCCTGGTTCGCGCGGGCAAAGTTGGGCGTCGCCATGCTTCCTCTTCTTGGGCTTCTTGTGTGGACTGTTGACGCTGTTGTTTGGCTCGCCACCCCCTTCGGGTGGTCTTGTTCGGTTCGTGACGCAGGAGAGGCGGACTAAGAAAATTGATACCCTTTTTAAAGCGATGAAATTTGTGATCGTATTAGAGAGGTATAGTGGAGTTAGATTAGGAGGAGGAGTCAGTGGGGAGGGAGAACCTGTGAGAATTGATCATTGCGGAAATCAGTCTTGATAATTGCATACTGGTGGTTGGATGCCGGAATATGCAATTAGTGAGAAAGTGAGCGGTTGATCGATGATTGATCGCCTTGATGGAATGTGTGAATGCGGTGGCGTTTGCTTCATTCCCAAGCCATTTGTTTTCCTAATCTTTATGGGCAGATGAATTAGCATGACATGTCAGAGTCATTTCCTACTATGCTCTGGCGAATAACGTTCCTTTTTCAAAACCCGTTGCTCGCGGCTTCCCCAAACAGCTCGTCGATCACCTCGTAATTGATCCTTCGGCTTTTTAATTTCTGTCAAGAGGCACAACGATTCAAAACCCGTGCGTTGTCAGTCAATCACTTAACCGATCACTACAGAGAGAGAGCTCAAGCTTGGTGTGGAGAACTCACATAAATGGCGTGCTGTGCGGTATCGGGCGGCGGGACGTTGGCGTCAGGGACTTTTTTTCTTCTCTTTTTCTTCGGCACCTCGGGTGCGTTCAAGCCGTTCAGACGCTTCTCCTCCTGTTACAACAACGAGCACGCACAACACAATACAAACAGTTAGCTTTGTGCAGTCCTATCATCATCAAAGACAAATTCCAAAATACAAAGCAGACCCACCTGCTCCTGGATGAAGTCTTTGTTCATCTTCTCCCACAGAATCTTCTTCTTGTCCGCCTCCTCTTTCGTCAGCAGCAGCGAGTTGATCTCTTCGTCGTCGAGGTCCGAGAAGTTGTCCTCCTGTTGCTTCTCCTGCTCGTCCTCCTGGCCCTGTGACCGCTCGTCCGTTCCGTTGGCATTGCCATTGCTGAATTCCGACTCGGGCTTTGCTGTAGATGCGGGTTTATCTTCTTCTTCATCGTCTTCTTCGACATCTTCCACCTCTTCATCCACTTCTTCGTCGGCATCATCGTCATCTTCGTCCTCGAGATCCGAGTCACCCCCACTGGGACTAACTGTCCTCCTTCGACCGTCGCTCTCTGTGTTGCTCTTCTTCTTCTCCTTCTCCTTCTCCTTCATCACACTACTCAGTGTCGCCTTGACGATGCTCGAGCTTTCTTCCTCCAGTGCCAGCGTGAGGTCGCGCTCGATCGTCTTGTAAAAGTCGGCTTCTTCGCGCTTGCGGATGATATACCGCGCGGATTTCTTGCGCACGCGCAGGAGCACTTCCTGGGCCGCGAGACGGCTCGCGCGGTTCACGATCTGCTCGTTCGCGTTCTCAAAGCCGTAGTCAATGTCGTCGTCGTCGTCGTCCAGCGCTGCCGCTGCTGCAAGCATCTTCTTGTCGTCGCCTTTCAAGCCACTGTTCCCAGAACCACTCCCGCTAACACCACTACTCAGCAGCGCACTCGCGTGCTTCTTCTTGTAGTACGCGTCGCCGCTGAGGAAGCGCGACATCTCCTCGTCCTTCATCTTCTTCGTCTTGCTGTCCATCTCGTCCGAGTCGCTCAGACTGTCCTCTCCGTCCTCGTCGTCATCATCATGGTCGTTGTCGTCTTCCGTAGCTTTTCTCGCACGCTTGCGGCTATTCTCCAGCGGTAGCCGCTCGGACTCGAGCAGCAGCATCTCCATCACCTCTTTCTCACGGTGGCGCTGGAAACTCGGCGGGTCACACTCGACACGGGACATCTCGAGCTTCCCGACCTGGTCGTAGGTCAGCTGCGCGGTTGGCGTCAGCGAAAACTCGTACAGACGCTGCTTCAACGTGCGCTCACCAATGTTGACGACGTCCATGACGTCGTGCAGACTGCACATCACAGACTGCGAGCGCGCGGCGATCAAAAGCGCAGCACCACAGATACCCGAGGGCCGACGCCCCGTCTCGATCCAATCGCGCTTCATGGTCGCGACCAGGCGCAGCGCTGTCGTCGCGATGCTGTGCGTCTTGCCCGCAAAGTTGAGCTGCGACGCGAAGCGATGGATGTAGAGCGACGGATCGATCAGCGGCAAGTGGATCTGCAGCAGCTTGCAGAACTTGAGGAACACGCCGCCGAGCACGTACACGTTAATCTGGAGCTTATCCGAGAAGTCGATGAGCAAGTGCGGCGAGCGCTCGCGACGGCAAACAATGTAGAGACACGCCGCGATCACGGTCTGCGCTTTGCGGCCATGCGTGAAGTTGCGCTGCAGCGCGAGCGCGAACAGCCGGAACGCCGAGTCGACGTAGTGGTCACCGAGGCGCAGCATGCCGGCGATCTGGCGGATCTTCTTCTTGCCGTTCGCGAGCGTGTTGGCGCGCGACTCCATGCCATAGTTGCGGCCGCTCGTGCCGATGTTGCCGTAGGACTTGGAGGATGTGGACGACACGAACTGACCCACGACCGAGTGTGCGCCGCCGCCGGACTCGTGAAACTCGATGGACGACACGATGTTGTTCTCCTCCAGAATGGTGCCGCAGTTGACGCAGACCGCCTCGCCGCTCACGTCCACGATGTCGATCTCCGTGCACGAGCACGTGGGGCACACGGAGGACGACATGGCTGCGTCTTGCGTGTAGGTATGTACACTGGGTCTTGCGTGTAGGTATGTACGCTGCGTCAAGTGAGCCTAGCTGCTGATGAGAGAGAGCTAGAGAGAGAGAGAGAGGGCCGAAGGTGCTGTGCCTTGTGGTGGCGAATATGCGCCTTTGGTGCTTTGCCCTTGGTGCTGAAAATGAAGAAGCAGGTCGCGCGAAGGTTGCGCGAAGGTCGTGTGAAGAAAAGCGCGCCAGAAGAAGCCAACCAACCAATTTGGCTTTTGAGGGTGACGAGGTGACGTGTAAATAATACTAATAGTAATGTGACCCACATAATTGTTAGTGACGCGTCTTAGATTGACTCTGGTGGGCTTGAAGTTGATGGTCAAAAGATCGCTGAAGTTCAGAGCTTTAGTCGATTCCAATGGCCGCTGCCCACGCGCGTTAAACGAGATGTCGGCTGTTCGAGTACAGCCCATACACACAAGAGCGCCTGGCAGCACCACAGATACCAAGACGTCCAGTTCTTCTCATCCACGCCATGCCATGGCAATGGCACCGTGGTCCGCTCCAACGCCAGTCAATGCGCAGATTCGATCGTACAAGAACGACACCTTGCACTTTCACACTCTGGTTTAAAAAAACTCCCAATCCGTCGCCTCTCTCTTTCATTCAATCCTTCATTTGCTCTTTTAACATCACTGACTTTTCGTTCTCAATGCGCAACATCCTATATGACTACAAATACTAATTTACCATTGCACACTAAAGCAAAAACAAAACTAAGAAATCCTAAGACTAACACCCCTCCTCCTCCCTTCCTAAAACCTAACTAATAAAAACTGGTCACCTCTCACCACTCTCACTCGATGACAATGCTGGACACATTCAGGTGTGGGATGTCCGAGACGCGGCCCAGCCGGCTCGAGCGGAACTTGGTGCGCACCGCCACGAGGTCGAACGAGAGCGACGCGAGCATGTCGCTCAGGTCCTTCACGCAGCACCAGATGTCCTTGGCATAGTAACCCGTGACCTCCTCGAATTCGAGCACCCAGGACAACTCCGGCTTGGATTTCTCAAAGTAGCACTGCGCGAGCAGCAGCGACGATGACGCGATCACCGACGGCACGTACTTGGCGCTCAGGTGGAAATCCAGCAGCGTCTGCTCCGAGAAAAAGTTGGCGAGCTGCGAGACCTGGAGGTCCACGCTCAGCTTGTCGATGTAGTACTCGAGGAAGCCGCTGCACGTTGGCACGACCAGGTTGAACTTGAACGCGTGGAGCATCTCCTTCTCAAACTGCACGATCTGCTGCGCCGTGTACGAGCGCTCGCAGATGTACACGAGGTCTTCAATGTCCACCGGGTGCACCTCTTCAAACTTGGACGCGATCAGCAGCGCCGTGAGCGCGACCAGCTGGAAGTTCTCGCGCTTCACCGGCACCTTGGCAAGGAAGCGGTCGATGTAGTTCACGGTCAGGTACAGAGTGTCCGGCTGTAGGTTGAAGTGGTTGTGCACCTCGACGAGCCAGTCGATGAGCATCGCGCGCATCACGCTGGTCACGTGCGGCTGAAAGCTGAAGTAGTCGGTCACCACATGGTGGACCTTCTCTCGACGCAGCAGCGTCTCGTAGATGTCGCTCTCGTACTCGTCCAGGTCGCCCGGGAAGTACGGCGGCGGGAACAGGAACGGCGCGTGCTGGGGCTCGGCTTCTTTCCTCTCGTTCAGACTCTGTCCAAACAGATCCACTTTGGCGGACTCGTCCAGGGTATTATCTTGTGTGGAGGTGGAGGAGGCAGCGGACACAAAGCTGGCGGTCGAGGCGTCCTCGATATCTCCGTCCTCACTCTCCGTGTCTTCACCGTCCACCACGCTGCCGACGAGTTTGTCGTCGTTGTAGGTGTAGGAAGGCTCGCACTTGGCTTCGTCTTTAGCTGCCGACATCGTCACCACCGTCGCGACCGACGGTTTGCGGTCGCTGGCGTATCCATCGTCGTCGACGTCCGTGTCGTCCGAGTCTTCTTCATCGTCGGTCACGTCGAGCTTCTTGGAGGAGGCGGCTGCGAGGACAGGCACCACCAACTCTTCTTCTTCTTGGATGGAAGCTTCAATCTTGACCGAGGCAGCAGGGAGGAGCGGAGCGGCGATTGCCTCGTGAACCAGCTGACGAGAAGAAAACACCGACTCGCCACTGTCGCTGTCCTCACTCTCCGTGTCGTCGTCGTCGTCGTCTTCCGGCTCCGTCTCAGCGAGGGAGTCGACGCTGTAGAGCTTCTCGCGGAGTCCGCCTCGCTTGTTCCCGTGGCTGTGGTGGTGGGTCTTGCGCGGAGACGCCGCTTCGAAAGTCCATTTCGAGGCCGAGGAGGGCTTGGCGACCACGAGGTGGTCCTCGATCGCCGGGTTCTTGGTAGACTGGAGGTCCACGTCAACTGGAGCCAGCGCTGCTTGGAGGTTGAGGAGGTTGTTGTAGTAGGTCTCCTCGGCCTTGAAGGTGGCGCTCAGGGACTCCTTGGAGGCGCGCCGCCGGAGCTGCTGCTGCTGTTGTCGTCGTCGTCGTGCCCAGCCCATAGTTAGATGTCAGATATCTCTCTCTTGACTCTCTTGGTAATGAGTCACGTTTGCAATCAGTATCAAATTCGGTTGTGGTGGATTTTTACACCCCCACGTGGAAAGACAAGAGGGAGGGAGCGAATTCCAAAGCAATGCGGAGGAGCGCCTTTGAAGGGGAGGAGGAAGCCGCTGTTTTCAAAGTTCTGTTTCCCCGCCAATCCCGGTAGGTTGTAGGTATCACACACAAGAGACAATCAACACAGAGAGGCGCACGCCCCAGCAGAAGAGGAGGCATTGGCTGATCCATCATCATGGCTCCTCTCCTCCTCTTCCTTGCACGCTTCTCAGCAAAGAGTTGGACATGTGATTTGAGGTACTTGAGGGTAAAAAGCAATCTGATACAGCACACTTTTTTGCGTTGACTTGGTGTTTGTATGAAAAAGCTGGATAAAAACATTTGTAACTGTGTTTTATACATTGTGTCGGTTTTAGTTTAAAACATTCGACAAGCAATGATTTTGACTTGAACTTTGTAGGCCTCAAATCACTCAAAAAATATGAAAGGTGTTTTGAACAGATTGGCCACTCTTTGAATTGCTTGCACCCCCTCCTTGAAGACGAAGACTGGAGGCACAAACCGAAAGATACCGTAAAAGATATGCAAAAGGGATTGTCCGTTCTAAAAACCTGCACTTTTGGCTAAATTATTTTGGCCCACAGATTGCCAATCTCAAATTATACCTTTGGGAATCTGTGAAAACACCCAGTTTGGATTGGCTGTCTCCTATTTTCATATCTCTAAGAATTTCCCCGCGCCGACCAGTTTGAGTTGCTACCTGCGCTAAGACCGAATCTCGCGTGCCGATCGCCTCACGTGCTCACGAAAGATCCTGGTGGCTTCGCAGCGGCTCATGGCTCACTCAAATGAGCGAAGAGTTGGATGGTCCTGTGGTTTGTTTGTTTGTTGGTTTGGATAGACATTCGAACCTGTGGGGGATGGGTTTTATCGAGTCAGACGAGCCGTCACGTGGCAGAGTGGCACTTTTGGGAACATTCACATTTGTTTGCGTACCCGTTCGCAGCGCGTTCACCCCCCGTGGCTCGAAAGTGCTTTGAACGTTTCTGAGATCTGGGCCGGTGTGTCCATTTTCAACAAAAAGACAGTTTTCATGACCATTTTCAGCAAAAAAACAAATTGGTTGATAGGGAAAGCCGATCTTTTTGGACTTGGAAACTTTCTTGGCTCGCTTATCAAGGTGTCGACAGAATTGTTGTGGAAATGCGCAGAGAAATGAACCGGCCACGTGGCATAGATGGCCCTGCGTGTATGTGCGTGCAGGTGCCAATTATTTGTTTAGAGGCGGCTGCTCCATTTGCCTGCAGCATTTGGCCTTATTCCTAGAAACTTTCCTCTCGAACGCTAAATTTTGAGCGGCAAACGCCAAATAAATCCACAAATTTCTTGTCTCTACCAGTGAGCGAAAATGAAAATTATTGTATTCGCGTCTCTGCCTATCGTTCGCTTGTTTGCTTTTACGGTTACACTCGTTGCATGCAAAAGGCTGCCCGCGGTGCCCAAGACGATCGCACCACGCAGAAGAAAATCGTGGTGGCGTCGAGTTGTTCCCGAGCCAACAACAACAAGAAGGTCGTTGGGCGTGGTGGCTTATTCTTACCATGACGCGCTGCGAAATGCGTCGTGCGTGGACGAACACGCATGAGATACGTGCTTGTCCTTGTGCACGCACGTTGGCACCCCATGCGATACCGTACGAGCTTCTTGACTAACACAAAGCCCATTGGCATTCGCCATGTTGCTCACTGGCCCCAGCGTTCTCATTCTCGCTTGCGATTGGAGATTTTGATGGACGATGGCGGTTTTACATGAAACTTTTGCGTAACTGCTCATAGTGCGTTGATCTATTTTAAGCACCTATCTATATCGTCCGCGGCAGCCATCTCCCGTCACAGTCAGCCATACACACGTTAGTGTCCATCGTCACACATTTGCTGCCTTCAATGGAGAGCTCCAAGGCGTTCGACTTGCCGCAGGTGCCGCCGGAGAGCGAGAAGCGGCTCACGCGCATCTTCTGCTTCCTACGACAGCACGAGCGCAAGGCCAAGGTCGCGAAAAAAGCCGCCGAGCTCCAAAAGCTCCGGTTCACCAGCAGCAGCGCGGCACATTCCTCGTACATGTATCCGGAGCCGGAGGAGCATCGAGAGCCACATGGGAGCTTCCAAGAAGAAGACAACGAGCTTCGAGGGCGAAGTGAGGCTGCTGCTTGTGTATCAGACGCCCTTTTTGACCAGAGCAGCTTGCTGGACGAGCTCAACCTGCTCACGCCCGACAATAATTCGAGGCTCAAGACCCCGTCGAATTCCAAGAAGATCGAGTCCAGCAAGAACAAGGGAGCTGCAGCCGACGCAGGCGCAGTCATCCTCAATGCAGCACCACCGTCAGCAACAGCAACAACTCACCAAGAGAACGAGAAACACGACCGCATGCTTGAACTTGACCGTGAGATCCGAGAGCTGCAGAAAGGCATCCTGCATTCAAATATCAGTGGGAGTGTGGATCCACCGCCGGGGTGCATCACCGCGGGGGACCTTGTCTCTGCGATGAAAGCCATGAACCGAAGTCCGACCAAGGTTGGTTGGTTTTGGTTCTCTGTATCGATATTATGTGCAGCATTCTCAGTTGCATGCAGATCGAGCAGCAGCTGAGTGCACTGAACACGGTGATCTATGCCTTTTTGCCAACATTTCCGCTAGAGTGAGGCTCAGTGGATGATCTGGGAGGCCGACGACGACCTGGACAGCTGCATCGACTGGCACGAGTTCAGAGGTTGCTACGCGCGCTCGCTGGTCGACAAGCACGGGCTCGAGCCGAACCAGCTCTACCATTTCATCCAGTTCCTGCTCTGCGATACCGACGAGAGCTTCACTGTCTCAGGTGCGCAACATGCATCCATCCGCCTTCCAAACTCAGGGCTTTCTCACTTCAGGTCCTCACTTTGTATCCAATCTGTAGTGCTGGAGATCAAGGCGGAGCTCAAGAAGCTTCCAGGTACTGACCACCTGGCGTCCAAGCTGCTCGTCGCGCTCAAGGACGACGCTGAGCAGCAGCTTCTCCAGAAATTCACGCTCAACGAGTATCTGGACATCATGCTCGCAGATCTGCCAGTGTCATTCGTTATCCACTGAGAGTACCCATTGGGATCTTCTATTGAGGGTGAGTAGTGTACATCAGCCCAAAACATAAAATATCAGCAGTCTCTTCGATAAAATGCGAAATACACTAATAGAGAGTATCAATTGCGAAAGGGCGAGTTTACATCTTATGGATTCATTTAAGTACGATATATATTTAACGAGGATAAAAACAGTGAAAGGATATAAAATTTCGCAAATGACTCGATGGTGTGAAGGTCATTCTGGACAAGGCAAAGCACGTCGCAAAACAAACGTTAAGCACCAGAAGCGAAGAGAAGCTCGAGCTCCGCAAGCACCACCAGCAGCAGCAAGCAGTCCATCATGTCGGGTCCGATCGCCAGAGTCATCGCACAGGTCGTGGTCATGAGCGCCGGCATCGTGTCGCGCGCGTTCGTGTCCGCGTACCAGCAGGCGGTGCACAACGCCAAGGCCGGCCAGGCCGGCGGCGCCGCGATGGCCGCCAAGAGTGTCGTCAAGGACAAGAACGCCATGTCCAAGGAGCAGGCGCTCGAGATCCTCAACTTCGCCACGAGCGCGAAGCCCAAGCCCGAGGAAGTTACAAAGCAGTTCACGCGGTATTTCGAGGCGAACGACCCGGCGAAGGGCGGCTCGTTCTACCTGCAGTCCAAGATTTTCCGAGCGAAAGAGGCGTTAGAGCGAGAGCAGGCGGCGGCGGCTGCGGCTGCGGCGGGGTCTGCAGAGGAAGGCGCCGGTAGCAGCAGCAAGACCACCGAGCAGTAAGCGTTGACGAGATGCAGTCGAGGAACAAAAATAAATACACATATGCGCAAAGAGAGAAACAATACACACACACATTGACGAAGCCAGACGAGAGAGGTTTGAGCACATGTTGCCCTACTGAGTGGCTATGTGTATGGAGGGGAACAGCTTGAAGGATATGTATACTGGCGCATTGCCATTGTGGCTTCCCATTAGACTTAATGAATACACGTTTGATTGTAAGAGTACGTAGTGCACCCCCTCATGCATTTGTGCCTCCACATCAACGCATCAAAGTGCTCATCATTTGATTTCCTTCCAGAACCCTCAAAAACGGTGGCGGTTGGCTCATGGTTAAAAACCGTCAGATCACATGCTTATTGGCTAAAATGTTATTTCCAGCCCAATTATTGGCTATAATAACCACAAAAAGTGTCACAAGTTTTTTTGGCAATCAGATTGCAATTGCCATAAGGACAAGCAGACACCACTAACAAGCCACATGCTGCTTCTCCGCCGCGCTCTCAACGCCCACAGCCGCCAGTATGTGACCACTGGCGTCTGCATTCCGCCGCCACTCACACCTCTTCATGCGCGCATGAGCAGCCGCCTCACATTCGAAGAGCTCACCGCTGGCGCAGACGAAGAGCAGCTCGAGTTCATGAAGGAAATGGTGATCCAGGTGGACGAGCGCGACAATGTGCTAGGGCCGATCACCAAGAAGGACTGTGAGTACACTTAGCAGCGCTCTTTATAGCTATCTGTTGACTGGACGCACACGCGTGTCCAGCGCCTGAATGTCATGGGCTGCGCATGCTTATGAAGCTACTCAATGTTAATGCTCACAGCGTGTTGTGCGTGTGTTTCTGTTTGTATTCACAGCCCACTTTCACGATGGCGTGCTGCACCGCGCGTTCAGCGTTTTCGTTTTCAATTCGAAGAACGAGCTACTGATCCAGAAGCGCGCACCGGAGAAAATCACGTTCCCAGGCTACTGGGCAAACACTTGCTGCAGGTACGTGCGCACTACACTCAAAACGTTCTGTTCATTTATTATCGGCAATCGAATGCTCATTGCTCGGTTCCCCTTCTCTGTTGTTACGAATAGCCACCCGCTGTTCACGGCGGAAGAAATGGAAGACAGCGTGGGCGTAAAGCGCGCGGCGATTCGCAAGCTCGAGCACGAACTGGGCATCCCGACGACGCAGTTCAACGTGGACGACATCAAATACGTCTCCACCGTGCTTTACAAGGTACTGCCCATGACCGGGTCAACAACATGCGAATCATATTTTCACACTCTTAGCTGCTAATCTGATGCACATGTGATGTGATTTCGTTTACCATAGGCGGCGTCGGATCTGAACTGGACTGAATACGAGATGGACCACATCCTGCTCGCGCGTGCGGACGTGACGCTCAATGTGAACGCCAGCGAGGTCGAGGAAGTCGAGTTTGTGAGCAAAGACATGATCCCGGCGTTGCTAAACGACTCGGAGCGCCAGCTCTCGCCCTGGTTCCGCCTCATTTGCGCGAATTTGCTGCCGACTTGGTGGGAAAACCTGGACGCGATGCTCGCGAAGGACAACGCCGACCGCTCGATCCACGACTACCGCTAAGTTTTGATGGACAGCGCCCTAGAGTTTTTGATAAAGAAACAAGCACGAGACCTCTCGATGGTACGTAAATGAAATAGACGAGAGTTTATTAACGATTGGGAGGCTACGCTTGGCTCTAGGCGTCAAAGCGACTCGATGGCAGGAGTTCCGAGAAGCTGTTGGCGATCTTCTTGAAGTACGAGCTGATCGAGTATTTCTTGAACTGGGACATGCGCAGCCCGGCGCTCGACAGGTAGTTGCCACTCTTGTCCGTGCCGGTCCACCCGACGTAGAGCGTCAGGTCGCAGGTCGTCGCGTTCTCGCCCGAGCAGTCGGTCAGGCTCGAGTAGCAGGTGTACCCGCTGTCTGCGACCTTGGAGGCCGAGGTGTTGACCGCCGAGCCGTACAAGTTGGGCTCACACGTCTCCGGGTCGCAAAAGTAGCAGCCGTCGTCCCAGGTCACGCCCTGAACCTACAAAATGGCGCAACGCAAAGCACAGAGGCTTGTTAGATCCAGCACCGCCGAACAACAAGGTGATAAAACTGAATTCTATGGTCTTACCACTCCTTTCTTGACCGAGATGATCGCAGTCATGTACGGATAGATGTGGCCAGCGTCGGACGCAAAGAGCTTGTAGTACGAGCGCAAGGCGCCGCTTGACACGGAGACGTACGCGCCATTCGGGTTTGCACCAATACGAGGATCGCTCCAGGCTGTTTGGGAAATCGTGAGAGAGACAAGCAACTCAGACAAATGGGGATATAGAGAGATGGTGATGCCAGAGCCAAAACTTACAGTCGGTGACGCGCAGCACCGTGAACTTGTCGGCGACGGGCATGAACACTGCGCGGAAGTTGTCGTTCACGTTGATGCAGACGTACGTGACTTCTCCCTTTTTGAGCGCCGGCGGCGTCGCATGTGGAGAGCAGAGGGTCGTGATGTTGGTCTGTCCACATTCTGCGAGCTGGAAGAACGTCGTTGCTGCTGCAAGCACAGTGAGCAGGAAGCATGCACCTCGCGATCGCCGATAGTTCATCATCATCATCTTCAAAAGCGCTAGCTGCTCGCGTACTTGGCTGGTCACACGAAGCGAATCAATCGACAAGGTCACCGCCGCAGCAGCACAACCCTCTCACGCATCGCACAAGGAGGCGGAAAGCGGTTTCACTTAGCCCATAAGCCTCCATTCGCAGCACCACACCATGAAACGGATCGCATGGCCATTTAGCTCGTTCTTCTCTCGTTCTCCTGTCACATGCCGCTGAATGGAAAACGGACCGAAGGAGTGGTGCTGTCCGTTTCAGCCAGAGGTGCACGTTTTCAAAACCCAGAGTTCCATGAGAACCCCGCCTCTCAAAAAGCTGATTGAAGCGCAAATGGCACCAACCCAGGCCAGCATCATGCTGTAACCATCGTGTTACTTTGAAGCCTGCAATAATGATGCAATACAGAGCACTCCATCCGGACGGGCTCACGCTGCGAAGCGCTGCTGGATTGATTCCTGAATGGAGCTCTTTGCTTTTGCTTTTGAATTGATGCTGGTGGTTTCTGATTCCTCTCATCCATCAAAATGGGGTTCCGACTTCTTGCCACGTAGCGAGCGTCATTCGTCGATTCGTTTCTTTGTCGCACAAACAAAACCGGTGGCTTGTAGATTCATGGGGGATTGCGCGCCAATAGAAGGGATTGCTCCGGCGAGGGACGGGTTAGGTTTGTTTCTGGATTGTGTTCCCTCAATGATGATGTGTTACTTCAGAGAGCGAGGTGATGGAGGGAAGCAAACCTCTTGATGGCACGTGCCCCAAGAATTTGAAAAGGATTGACGATTGATTTAGTTTGCATGCATGTTTGTCAGCTTGCTGCTGTATGGATACTTTACCCTTGAATACCAAGCGGCATTTGGCTTGGCACAAGCGAAGCCTACACTGAGGTGCTTTACGAGTATGCTCTTGTATGGGCTCAGCTACATATGCTCTTTTAAAAGCTGCAGTTCTTGTTTGGACTCCACGAGACACAAACTCACAGATTTCGACTCTTTCACGAAGTAAATCCAAGAGATGAAGGGGTTTCCAGTTCAGCGTGACGAAGTAGATGCGCTTGAGATGTCCGTCGAGCTTCTTTTACTCCTCGGATGTGAAGGAAGATCTTGATTGCATCCCAACAAAAACAACAGGGCAAAGCGCTTTGACGCAAACCTGTTTCTAGGTGTGGTGAAGCCAAGAGCATACATGTAAACATTGTTCTGCGCGGCGCGCGTATCCACACCCAGTGATCATCTCGTCATGTTAAACCAAGACAGACAGACAGAGACATTCCATTTGCGTTGCGTATCCATAATCCAGCAACAACACCTTCAAAGGCATGTGAAAGGCAATTTCGTACTTAAACGAGTAAAACCCATATCCCCCTTCCCACTTCAGTTTTTTTGGTTGCTTCGTGCTCTGTTACTTTTGGTTCGTGCTACTTCAGCCGTTGTTGGCCTGCCAGGCCACCAGCTCGCGCCACCGCAGCCGCAGCTTTTGAGCTCTTCCTGCTCATTCGCCATCCGTCTCGCCCCCCAGCAGCCCAGCAGCAGCCAGTAGCAAGCATGAGCGCGTTCTTCCCAGTGATCTCGACCCTGAGCCCAGCGGCCCCACAGCTGCCAGCGCGCCGCGCCTCGCCATCGATCTTGGCCACCTCTGCCGCCAAGCAGTGGGACGCGCGCCTCTCGCACACGCCGATCCACGACAACGCGTACTACGCCAAGTGCATGGTCGCCGGCGTGCTCTCGTGCGGCCTCACCCACACGGCTATCACGCCGCTCGATGTCGTCAAGTGCAACATGCAAGTGAACCCGGGCAAGTTCAACGGCCTCGTGCAGGGCATCAAGATGATCGCCGCCGAGGAAGGTTCGGCCGCGCTCTTCAAGGGCTGGGCGCCAACCGCGATCGGTTACTCGGCGCAGGGCTTGTGCAAGTTCGGCTTCTACGAGTACTTCAAGGACACGTACTCGACGATGGCCGGTGAGGAGAACGCCTACAAGTACCGTGGTTTGATCTACCTCGCCGGCTCGGCCTCGGCCGAGCTCATCGCCGACATTGCGCTCTGCCCAATGGAGATGATCAAGGTGAAGGTGCAGACCTCGCCAGCTGGCACGTTCCCAGTGGAGTTCGGCCCTGCGCTCGCCGCCATGCGCGCGAACTCGGCCGAGACCCGTTTCCCATTCGGCTCGGTCGTGCCGCTCTGGTCGCGCCAGATCCCATACACCATGGCCAAGTTCTTCTTCTTCGAGAAGGTCGTGGAGGGCTTCTACACGTACGTGTTCACTGAGCCAAAGAGCACGTACCCAAAGAGCACGCAGCTCGGTGTTACGTTCGCCTCGGGTTACCTCGCCGGTGTGATCTGCGCCATCGTGTCGCACCCAGCCGACTCGGTTGTGTCGCTCATGGGCAAGGCTGAGAACAAGGGCAAGTCGATCGGCACGATCGCCAGCGAGACCGGTCTCAAGAATCTCGCGACCAAGGGTCTCGGCACGCGTATCCTCATGATCGGTACGCTCACTGGTCTCCAGTGGTGGATCTACGACACGTTCAAGACAGTCTTCGGCATGGGCACGTCCGGTGGCGCTCCAGCCAAGAAGTAAACTGCTGCTTTGCTTATGAAGTAGTCGCCTGCCTTGGTCTAGAGCAACTGAGAGAGTGAGACAGAGAGACACAGCGTAGCATTTGACCTGTAGCGATGTTTTAGCTATAAACGTCATACGCAGTTTGTCTTTCTCTTTCAACATGCACAGAATACATCCCAAACAAAACCAATGGATTATCTTGTTATCCCGATTTGACGAGCCATTCACATTGAAGCCTCTGTGCTTGTGTGTGTTGAGTCACGCCACAGGTATGTACAAACACATTCCTATTAATGTGTCATGCTCATCGAGTTTTCTATTTGAATTGTTTCATTTGATTGATATCCATAGTGATTGCACTGATTCTTCGACGTTGACTGACTGGCTTCTTGCGCATTTGAATTGGATTGAATTGTTTGCATGGTACATGACGATAGACGGACGGACGGAGGGTGGTAACTTAGGTGAAGAAGAGCGTGTGCACGGCCATGACAACGAGCGCACCGGCGACGTACTGACTCTTGCGCTCGCCGATGCGCGAGGCCTTCCAGCAGAGCCCCGAGAGCCCTTCATGCTTGCCCGGCTGCTGGCCGCGGTCGAAGATCGTGGGGAACTTCATGCGCACGAACGTGCACATGCAGATGAAGAGCAGGATCACGGTGATGAGCCCCTGGAGACTGAAGAGCGCGGACTACGATACACAGGTTTACACACACACACACACGGGATGGTTAGATAGACGCATGCGTGCAGGTATAGACAGAGCTCCGCTCGCACCATTGTTGCGGGCTTGATGTATTTGCTTTCCAGTATCCAAGCTCAGCAGCAAAGACAAGAGGAATCGGCAATCACTGCATCCGCGAGATCTATACGTCCGATTCACTTTTGGCAACAAAGAAAACCACCGTGCGAGGGTGATGCAAACGGGCCTCAGGCGAGATGACTAAGCACTTCTATCCATACAATACTGATTTGGAATAGGAGAGACGACGTGGCTGCCGCGCCATTCTGCGGGGCGGGCTCGACTGGAAGAGGCCACTGCGAGCGAGTGTTGGATAAAACCTCATAAAACCTCAAGGTTCTGCCGAAAAAAACCTCGCTCTCCCAACCTATGGGCCGCACAAACCCAGCGCAGGGGGGAAATTGAACGCGGGCTGGGCTTGTGAGCGGCCAGGGACGCACCAACAAAAAAAACAAAAAGAGTGGAGACTGCGAGTTCGCAAGGGAAGCAGACGCCAAGATGAACCGCCTTCCTCAATTCGCGCAACGCGCTGCCAAGGTATGCGATGTATGCGACGTGTGGCTATGGCTCTGTGTGCATGTGGTGCTAGTATGTCTATGGTGGCGGTATGGGGGGCTTCGTAGCTCTTCGAGCGCGCGAAGAGCTCCTCCTCTGGCTCGCATTCCGGCGGGCTGGACCACCAAAATCACACTCACCACACATGAGCCAATATCATACATTGATATATATTTTTGTCTGTGGATGCTGACGATTATGGATATGATTGTGTTTGTGCGATTGTAGATCGGAGCTGGCGCTCTTGTCGGCGGCTCGGTACTGACCGGTGTGACCGCGTTCAGCGGCGACCAGATCAATGCGCTCCTCTACGGCTTCGACCACACTGGCCCGCTGTCGTCGTTCGACTACGCCAGCGTGCGTCGTGGTTACCAGGTGTACAAGGAAGTGTGCTCGACCTGCCACAGTCTTGAGCGCATCTGCTTCCGCAACCTCGTCGGCGTGATCTTCTCGGAAGACGAGGCGAAGGCCGCCGCCGCCGACATTGATGTCGTCGACGGCCCAAACGGCGAGGGTGAGATGTTCGAGCGCCCTGGTAAGCTTTCGGACCCGCTCCCAAAGCCATACGCGAACGACGAAGCCGCCGCCGCTGCCAACAACGGCGCGATTCCTCCAGATCTTTCGCTCATGTCGAAGGCGCGTGTGAACGGTCCAGACTACCTCTTCGCGCTGTTGACCGGCTACGTTGAGCCACCTGAGGGCAAGGAGTTGCTGCCAGGTCTCTACTACAACCCATACTTCGGCGGTGGCGCTATTGCCATGGAACGTCAGTTGAACGACGGCCAGTTGGAGTACGCCGATGGCACCCCAGCCACGACCTCGCAGATGGCCAAGGATGTCGCGGTCTTCCTCGCGTGGGCGTCCGAGCCAGAGCACGATGTGCGAAAGAAGCAGGGTTTCCAGACCGCGCTCGCACTCGCCGGGATGGTGGTGCTGACGGGTTACTACAAGCGTGTGAAGTGGGCGCCACTGAAGACCCGAAAGATCACGTACACCAAGTAAGCGGTGTGCGACTTTCACGACGACGACGACGGGGCACACACTTTGCATTTGTAGACAAGATCAAAGCCGCCGACCTGTTCTGTCTTTCACCATTTGGATGGATGGGGGAAGACGGATAGCGAAGCACACAAAGAACAAGAGCGTGTTGATATGAATTCGAGTTTGTTGTCTGTCGGCCATGTAGGGGGTTCGGAAGGACGAGTGAGTGGACATGGATGCAGACGGCAGCGCGAAGACATGGGGACAAATGGAAGAAGAAGATCGAGGCGATAGTAATAACTGGCATCAACCAAGAGAAAGAAGAACAAAAAAGGCAATAAACAAAACATCACACACACACACGAGCGATCGTCCAGTCATCATCACCATTCTCATCAGCCTCACATCCAGAGCCCATACACAGCAAAGGCGCAGAGCACTCATCTCATTCTCATGCATGTTGCATTTCTATGGCGTGCACTGCACGCTCCACCACACAACAGGGATTCGCTATTGCGCCACCATCTGACATAAATCTACGTGGTCCACATTTGTCACCACCAAAATGTACCCTATAAAGTACGATCGGGGGCAGCAGCTTGTAATTCTTTGCATGAGGTTTTACGAAATTGGATGTACTTATCATCGAGGTTTTTCATTCCGAAATGGCTGGCGGTCTGGTGGCCGAATGTGTCGCTTGGAGACGAGAGCGAGCACCAGCGGATCGAGCGAATTGCCACCCAAAGCGCCGCTGCTGTCTGCTTCTGTTCCTGCGTGCAGTCCTCCTGCTTGCACACCACACATAGACACATAGACCCACAGCACCATGGCCAAGGTTCCTGCGTCCAAGCTGATCCGCGTCGGCACTGATGCGCCGCACATGGTGAGTCATTCAGTCAATCGTCTTGCGAATGTGACGCATGCATTGGAAAATGGAGAGTCATTAGTGCTAATCTGCCTTGTGTGTTGGCTGCTCTTGTCGTTGAATGTGGCGCAAATAGCCTGATGTAGACACGGTGACGTCCCACGACTTTGTGGAGCAGCTGAAGAAGCAGGTGAAGGTGAAGATCCAGAGCCTGTCGGAGGACGAGATCGTGTTCGACCTCATCGGCATCGACGCGTCGGTCGCGAATGCGCTGCGCCGCATCCTGCTGGCCGAAGTGCCGACCATGGCGATCGAGCACGTGTACATCTGGAACAACTCGTCGATCATCCAGGACGAGGTGCTCGCGCACCGCCTCGGCCTCGTGCCGCTCAACGTGGACCCGCGCGAGTTCCAGGCGTTCCCGGATAACGAAGAGGCCGAGGCCACGGACGAGAACACGATCGTGTTCAAGCTCGACGTGACATGCAAGTACGACCCGACGCACCCGCAGGACCTGTCCAAGGCGTTGCACACGTCCGTGTACTCACGCGACCTCGAGTGGGTGCCGCAGGGAAACCAGGAGGAGCGCTTTGGCGCGATCCGCCCCGTGCACGAAGACATCTTGATCGCCAAGCTGCGTCCCGGCCAGAGCATCGCGCTGGAGGCGCACTGCAGAAAGGGCGTCGGAAAAGACCACGCCAAGTTCTCGCCCGTGGCCACAGCCTCGTACCGTTTGATGCCGCACGTCGAGTTCAAGCAGAAAGTGACGGGCGCGGACGCCAAGAAGCTCGTGGAGGAGAAGTGCGCGATGGGGCTCTTCGACATCGAGGACCTCGGCGGCGTGCCCACGGCCGTGGTCAAGGACTCGCGGAGCTGCACAATGTGCCGCGAATGCATCCGCGAGCCGGGCTGGGAGGACAAGATCCAGCTGGGCCGCATCAGCGATCACTTCATCTTTAGCGTCGAGTCCGTGGGCATGATCAAGCCCGAGGAGTTGCTGCCCGAGGCGCTCAACGTGCTCGTAGAGAAGTGCAACCTCGCTTTAGAATCATTTAACCAGGTCGAGGAGGACGAAGAAGAGGGCGACGACGACATGGGCGAGGAAGACGAAGAGGAAATGGAAGAGTAGATTAACACGAAAACACACAAGAAACACACAACATACACGCACTAAGAATATATGATGACCCCACTGCTTTTGACAACGAGTGATGCGTATGCGCAGTAGACTGAAAGCTACATACATAGCGATGCTACAGTGATCGATATCAGACAAGTTGACAACAGGGCTGGGTGGGCTTTCATGAGAACGAGGACACACACACACAAACAACAGCTCGCATTGATACCAAGATGTTGCCATGTCCTATTAACCCCTCTAATGTAAAAAAAAATAAACACAAAAGGGAACGAAGTAACCGCTTGCTCGAGCATATTCAAATCGATGATCCTGACGAAGTGTGTGTGTGTGTGTCTGTCGGGTGGGTTTGGTCTCATTCGAGCGCCAAACGACCCCACAAACGCGCATTCGTTCGCTTTCGCACGCGCCTCCGTCGCGCTCTCCACTCCCCCCTTCTCGCGAGCCATTCTTGTATGCATCTGCATTAAATCTTCATGTGCTGTCAACGTGAGCGAGCGAGCGGCGACCGCAAATGGTGAGACTGCGATGCGCGCTTAGGCGTCCTTGTTGAGGAAGACCGAGGCCGCGCGGATGCCCACGAAGACGATGGCGATCTTGGAGAGGTCCCATGCGATGGCCTTGATCTGCTTGGACGTGTCCACTGGCGCCTTCTTCTTCTTGAGCATGAACATCTTGACTGCGGCGAGTTGGTTGCGGTGGGCTTGGTGGTGGGTGACCTGCTTCGGAGCTCTTCCTTCTTGCTTGTGCTGTGTGGGCGGGCGTCACAGCAAGCACACCCAATAGTTTTGAGACACTCCGATAAAGTACGATTTCGGAATTGAAAGGGTTGGTACCGTATTGTACGAATTAAGCGCAATCTGTGACTTGTGACGACGGTGGCGGATTTTGATGGCATGCAAAGTGAGACTTGCACAAGATATTTTCAACAAGGCTCAGCAAAACAAAGAGCTACATTAGAAAACTGAAGACAAGGAAGACGTGGCGCAAAATGCCACCCGTGTGCGCTATGCACAAGAACCACAGCAATGGACAACACGCAACCTAATAATCGTTGGACGCCGCGATCGTCCGCAGCACGTACGTGATCTGGAACGCCGTGGGTCGCTTGGCGCTGTCGAACGACAAGCATTTCTCTGCTAACTCAAGGATCTTTGGCGGACAGTCCGTTGTGAAGCTTGGTGTGAGTGTCCCCGCCGCGACCATTTGTAAAACTGCGACTTCGTTCAGCTCGTTGCCCATGGGTCCGCGCGTTTTCTCGTACGGGAGCTCGTGCGTGTCCATCTCGGTGAGCACGACGCCGAGCGCAAAGATGTCGCACGACTGGTCGTAGTCACTGTTGCCAGAGATGATCTCGGGTGCGAGCCACCTGCCTGTACCCACACCGGCTGTCATCGTGGCTTGCTCGGACTGGAACCTGGACACACCGAAATCGCTGACTTTCGCTTCCATGTCTTTGCCGAGCAGCACATTTCGCGATTTCAGGTCGCGATGCACGAGGGGCGGTGAGAATGAGTGCAGGTACACGAGTGCATCGGCGATGTTGATCGCGATGTTGAGCTTCTCAGTAGTCCACACGCCTCGGAAATCCTCGGCGTTGTGCACCAAGTAGGATCGCAAGTCGCCGTTCTCCATGTACTCGAAAAGCGCCTGCAGATCGGACTCGATCGTCCACGCGACGCCGATCAGCGGCAGGATGCACGCGTGGTCCATTTTCGAAACGAGCTTGATCTCGGCCACGAAATCCTGTGTACGCTGCCACGTCACTTCGTCGCGCTTGAGTCTTTTAGACGCTACAAGCTGGGTCCGACGGTATTTTGCGAGCCAGACCACACCAAACGCACCAGAGCCAATGCGCTCGATGTCTTCGATATCCTCACATCGCACTTGGAGCGACGTGAGCTCTTGGTCGTCCCATAGAGACCGCCGTGAGAAGCTGGAGCCCAAGTTGGTGTAGTTTGTGCCTGAACTCGCAAAGCTGCTCTGTTTCGCAAAGCCTGTACCAAGGCTCGCCGAGTAGTCTGTCGGGTTCTCATCGCTGCCTTGGCGACGACGCCGCACCCAGAACACGGATCCGATGGTCAAACCTACGAGCGCGACTGCACCAACCACGCCGCCAATGAGCCCAGCGGAGGAACTGCTGCTTTCGTGTGAGGCTGTGGTGGAGATGCTCGCATCCACACAGACGGAAGCACCACCGAGTTCTTGCTGCGAAGTCGTGGGGCATGACAATGGACCGAAAGAGTCCACGAGCAGCGTTGGGATCCCCTTGAGAAAATTGAACTGCGTCGCCACGAGCACAACACCAGTGAATGCGTTCGCCTTCAGGTTTCTAGAAAGAGAAAATACACCCGCCAAACCAACCAGTTAGCGAATATTCAGTAGGGCTACGAGTCAATACAGCAGTGAGGAAAACATACAAGTACTGGAGCTTTTCCATCTGGAAAATGCTCGCTGGCAGGGCTTCGAGCACGTTGTTGGACAGATCTCTGCATCGTTATCAAAGAAGAACACAACTTGATCAGCCCCAACGTACGCCGAGGAAGCGACTACTGCTTCAGGCAGAGCAGAACACTTACAAATACTCGAGGTTTGGTGATGCGGCATCAAATTTGTCCAGGTTGTTGGATGACACGTCCCTGTTTTCAAAATAAAGAAAAAAATAACCCCAGGAACAATCAGCAAATGATAGAAAAGCAAGCAACCAGCATGGCTATAACATGGTTCTGGCAATGAAAGCACGTACAGCGCTTGAAGCGAGTCCATGCTGAACTTTGTTGGGAACTTGCTCAAATTGTTCTGCGTGAGGTTCCTATGGTACAACAGCAATAATCAGCAACACACTGTGCGTTAGTTTTCAATGACGCTCGCAAATCAACATTCAACTAACATCAAAGCGACCCACATAACACTCACAGCCTCCGCAGCGTGGTCATGCCGGGCAGGTCGCTCGGCAGCGACTCCAGATACAGGTTCGAGAGCGTGAGGTTCACGATCGTCATGGGGAACATCTCGCTCGGCAGCAGCGTCACGTTGATGTTGGCGAACGTGACGGTGCGCAGGTTGACTTTGGTGTTGAGGATCCAGTTGGCGAGCGTCACCTCGACCACGTGGCCTTTCACGCCTCCCGTCGTGTTGGTGCCGCCCGCGATCACACTGCAATGCCACAAGAATGAGAGAGAGACGGGTTGATAAGCACCTACATCCAGCATAGCGTTCCCCCATTATACAGCAATAATGACAGATAAGTTACGTACAAGTCTGTGACAGTGTCTGGGATGTCCAGCACCGCGATTTTCTGGAGCGCGTCTTCGTTCTTGGCTGGGAACCCGCCGGTGGCGTTCTCAACGGGTCGACCACCCAGGTTCTTGAGCGAATACGGGATGAAGAACGTGAAGCTCGTGAGCTTAGTCTCCGTTGTATTGCTGGCGGCTGTTGTGTTGCTGTCCTTGTCGCTGGTCTTGAAGCACTCGACGCCGCATGAAGAGCTACTACTGGTAGTCGTCGTACTGCTGCTATTGCTCGCTTGAGCTACACACGAGCTCAGTGCCTTGGTCTCACCCGCGCCGCCTTCAAACTGCGCACACTCAGCGAGTGACTGGTAGCGGATGCACGGTCGAGAAGCGTCGCATTCAGCCTTGCAATCGAACGAGAGCGTGCCGAGCGGCGCGCACTGACTGCTGGCATCGCTACTAGCGAGAATTGTTAAACCAGCTCGAGAGGACGATGACGAGGAGGATGAAGACGAAGAGCTGCGACTGCTCATGGTGGTCATCATCGTGGG
This sequence comes from Globisporangium emineosum, assembly GCA_023334195.1. Lineage (NCBI taxonomy): Eukaryota > Oomycota > Peronosporomycetes > Pythiales > Pythiaceae > Globisporangium > Globisporangium emineosum. Next base: position 26,418 of record JAASGK010000339.1, read on the forward strand.
GCCCTGGGCCTGCGTCTCGAGCAGCGCCAGCGACAGGAGCAGCACGAGCAGGCGGGTGGTCAACATGGGCCGCTTGACGGAATGCCTCAGAGAGAGAGCGTTGCTTGGGGCAGGGCGGAGCGCGGGCGCGTGAAAAAGCGGAAATGGGCAATTGGCAGCTCGATGACTTACCATCGTTCACATTCGGCTGAGGAGCCATTGACAGACGAGCCGCGAGGAGGAAAAAAGGGCGGGTTGATGACTATTTATGGAGTTTGATGTTATTTTACGGGTTCTAGCATTATTTACGGAGCGTGGTTTAACATTCATTTTGTGCGAAATGTGAAACCGAACAGCCTGCTGTTTCTTGGGGCTTCGTGTTGTTGTCACACACACACAACTATCGAAAAATGCCAATGGTGGTGCGTTATGCTGTTTGGCTCGTTGTGTTTCGCTTCTGCAGTTCTAAAAGTTCGTTTGGCGAGATTGGAAGGGAGCAACTGCTCTGTAGCTATACAAACTCACTGATTGTGAGGGCGTGGAAGGAAGGTGACGACGTCTTTTCTTCTTTCTGGCTTTCCAAATACACTTTTTTTTAATACAAATGACGCAATGAGATTGTAGAATGGTGTCCGTAATCGCACCCGGGGTCGTGCATAACTAATATCTCCAAGGTGCCAGCGCTGTGCTGAATCCAAAAGCGCTCTATAGCATCGCCTGCCATCATTATTATCGTGATCACCATAAATCCATATCCACAGAGGTTTAAATAAGGATATAACCGTAAATTCACATGCTGTATTGATCCGATTTTGCAAAAACACGCCATGAGGCGAATGACTGACACAATTTTGGACCGATACAGTACTTGGACGCGCCCAAACTAAAGTATATTTTGGGCACGTCCAAGTTTCACAATGTGAACAAAAACTGCCTCGACCAATCAGTGCGCCGGATTTGGCATGTATGGGTTGTGTGCATGTATAGTAAATTGTATACAGACTGTTTGAATCGAGATTCTAATTCGTAATTGTGCAAACCCAACAAGTGGGAGTTTGCCAGCACAACCAACCCCCTGACGCCACTCTTCGGCGAATCGTCGGTCTTCTTGTGATCGCGTGAGTCGCAGGATCCGAATACTTACTATCCCGAGTTCCAGGCTTCGAGCTCTTCAAAAGACAACGCATCTCACTTGCTTTGGATGATTTCAACTGGTGTCCACAATTCCCGTTCATATTTCATATCTTCCTCATACTAAACTCTTCACACGCACAC